>ML993935.1:0-83751 GCA_010093945.1 Delitschia confertaspora ATCC 74209 | reverse complement strand
AGGGAGAGAGGGAGAGAGGGAGAGAGGGAGAGAGGGAGAGAGAGAGGGAGAGAGAGGGGGGGAGAGGGGGAGAGGTGGGGAGAGACGGGGAGAGATGGGGAGAGACGGGAGAGACGGGATGGAAAGACAAATATCTCACGGCAATTCAATTCTCTAACGGTAGTTCAGTTGGGCTCTCACGGATAAGTTTGGGTGTTTCGAGGCACAACTGGATTGTGACTCTCTCAATTTGAAACCGACGCCCGTCATCTGCTCATCAAGTATCAGCGTACCATAATACAGCTTCAATTACAACGTGAAAGATTCAATTCATAATAAAAGACTTAAAGAGAAAAAAAAAACCCCCTCCCCTTCCCTCCCCTCATAATAGAGGCAATTTATAATTCCCTTTATCTGTCTTATTGTTACCTGTAGCTCTTCTTGCAGAACAAAGCCGCTATCCGTGGTGACAGCGGAACAAGTCCCACCCAGAATTTGGGGGCGGAACATCTCTCTTATGGACCGTGCATCATTCAGCGGAACATATGCACAGGCCTCTCCACAGCCCTCTCACCGCATCATCACAACCCTCGGAAAAAACATCCGCCGACAGACCCTCCCCACCCGAACCTCAAGCTCAACAGTACATCCATCCCCGCAGCTCTAACCACGCTCAATCGCAAAACAACCCTTATCCCACAAATTCTGATTGGGTCAAGTTGCACACTTCCCAACAATGACAGACACACCCGCCCCCAACACCCAACCCAAACCCTTCCGCGGCGGCCGCGGCGGCGGTGGACGCGGCGGTAACCACAACAATGAACGCGGTGGACGTGGTGGACGCGGCGGCGGTCGCGGAGGTAGAGGTGGTCACGCAGGCGCAGGTGAGGATGGAGAGAAGCCTAAGAAGGAGAATATCTTGGATTTGAGTCGGTACATGGATAAGCAGATCAATGTCAAGTTCACTGGGGGAAGGAGTGGTAAGTGCTTCTTTCTTTTGTTGTTTGAGCTTTGCGAGAGGGAGGACTATCCCACCCACTGACCCCTCCAACAGTAACCGGCACACTCAAAGGCTACGACCAGCTAATGAACCTCGTCCTCGACGAATGCCTCGAACACCTCCAAGACCCGGAGACCGGCGCCACCGAAACTCGCCCTCTTGGACTAGTTGTCGCACGTGGCACCTTGCTCGTCGTAATCTCGCCTGTCGATGGCAGCAAGTCGATTCCAAATCCATTCTTGCAGAGCGAGGAGTGAGTAGAAGAGAGACAGGGATAGTCTGAAAAAGAGGACATGATATGCTAGAAGATGGATGATGTGTATAGTCTGCCAGTTATAGCCGAGGGATTGGCGGGGCAGGCTTAGGTACCTAGGTACCCGGTGGACGGAACGCGTAAATGCTGGCGTATACGAAGCATGGTGTGGTAGAGTCGCGCAGTTTCGGCGCTATACTGCGGCTTTGTCGAGAGATATAATCATGGCAAGATGCAAAGCAGCACTATCAGGTTAGAAACCTGGCCTACGACCTTTCTGGGCTATTTCAGCCAGAAGAAAGTATCTAAAAATCATGAAAGACCACATTCTAGCTCCTCATACTCACTTGGAATGTGTTATGACAAAACTAGTTCCTCATACCCGTCAATGTGTTGTGGGGAAATTAGCTCCTCATACTCACTCGTAATGTGTTATGGCGAAATCGATTCACAAGAAACAATGAGATCGACACAGTATGCATAATCATCCACAACAGAAACGACATGTATGAGAAACTGAGTTACAGAAAGCAAATGAAGTTGAAGTCCATTACATCATCCCCTCCCTAGTCCAGATTATGCCCGAGAAATTGGTATACAGAAAAGAAGTACCAAAGTATGCCAAATAAGAGGTATCACAAAGAACAAATTACCCTGCCACAAACTAACCCCCTCTCACTAACTTTTCCCCTAGCCCTGCTGATTGGCAGGCGGCTGCTGTCCGTCAATTCCATGGACTCCATACACACCACTGTGGAGTGTCCTAAACACCGTTAGTAAACATCATCCAAATCATCAGAACCAATTGAGCTTACTGAGTCCCGGGCACTGTCTCGATTCGGCCCTCTGCCCCGAGGTGATCAAACTGTCCTCCTTCCATGGCTTCCCTTGCAGGATGGCCAGGCGGAGGATCTTTATGGAGCTTGTTAGGAAGTTTTTGCCCATCGTCAATGCCACGAGGATGTGTCATCTCATAAGCCGTGGGCGCGGCTACTCCTCCAGCCACTCCCCCGGCGGCATAGTCCTTTGAATGGCGGTTACTCTTCTCGCTGCCAGAATCGTTCGTTGCGTCTGCGTTCTTCTCGTCCTTGTGACGGTGGAGGAAGCCCAACAAATGGTGCTTTTTCTTGGGCTCCTCATCCTTCTCCGCGTGCTTCTGCTCTAACTGGCGCTGCTTCTCGAGTTCGAGTTCTTTCTCACGTTGAGCTTCGCGAAGCTTAGCATCCTGTTTCTTCTCAGCTTCAGCGCGCTTAGCATCAAGTTCCTGCTGCTTCTGCAGCTCGTGCTGATTCTTCTTCTCTTCAGCTGCAGCTACGGCGGCAGCATGCTTCTCTTCCTTCTTCTGTGCCTTCTCAGCCTCGTGTTGTTCATGCTTTTGCTGCTTCTCCAGCTCCTTTTGTTGTTCATGCTCCTTTCTCTCTATTTCCTTCTGATGCTGCTTCTGTTGACGTTCGAGTTCCTGAAGTCTCTCCTTCTCGGCCTTTTCAGCGTCGTGCTGGGAATACTCATAGGCAGCGCCTGCACCTGCAACAGCACCTCCCGCAATCGCTGCATCACGACCATAATGGTGCTGGCTAGATTCTGTGGGTTGCTGGGTGACTTGCTGGGTGACTTGCTGGGTGACTTGCTGGCTTGGCTGCTGAACCTGCTTTTGGGTTCCATGTGCACTCGGCTGAACTTGCTGCTGAGTCCCATACGAACTTGGCGAGGTCTGTTGTTGATTTTGGTATACACCTGGAGCATTGTGAGTGGCGTCATCTCCTGGATGTGTGGCTTTGTAGGCTCCGTATCCCGCCGCTCCAGCACCGCCAGCAAGAGCTACATCTCGACCGTAATGGTGTTGGTTTTGCTGGGAATGTTCGGCTGGTTGCCGGGCCTGCTGCTGACTTCCGTAAGCTGGAGCATTGTGAGTAGCATCGTCTCCTGATTGGAAGGCTTTATGGACTCCATAACCAGCAGCTCCAGCGCCTCCAGCAACAGCTGCGTCACGGCCATAGTGGTGCTGCTGGCTGGACTGCGTCGGCTGAGTAGACTGCTGGATTGGTTGTTGAGTCTGGTGCTGCACTTGGTGCTGGATGGGTTGTTGCATGCTCTTCTGGGTCTGTTGCTGACTTCCGTAAGTTGCAGCATTGTGAGGAGCATCGTCTCCCTGGGAAGCTTTATAAGCACCATAACCAAGTGCACCAGCTCCTCCGGAAACGGCAGCATCCCGCCCATAGTGATGCTCGCTCTGCTGCGCGGATCGGATTCCCTGCGTCGGCTGGTTGGGTTGACTCGATTGTTGGATCGGTTGCTGAGCTTGGTGCTGGACAGTCGGATGCATTGGCTCCTGCGTCTGATGCTGAGTCCCATAAGTCGGTGCATTACGGCTGACATCGTCTCCTGGTTGGGAGGCCTTGTGAGCACCATATCCCAGTGCTCCAGCACCTCCAGCAACTGCTGCGTCACGACCATAGTGATGTTTATCGCCTTCAGTCGGATGGGCCGAGCGTGTGGAATGCTGAGTAGGATGTTGATTCTCAGGAGACTGGAAGACATTTGGAGTGTAGTGCTCATTAATCTTTGAACTTTCATAAATACCGAACTCAACTTCATCCACACCATCCGAACTCGGGATTGCTCCCTTGTGGCTATGAAGATGCTGAACAGGCTGGATCGGATCATGGGCACCTGGAGCAGCAGGATCGTAACGTTGCTCCTCCATGGAAGCAATTGGATGAGTGGCGCGGTGATCTCCATAGCCCTTTGCAGCCTCATGTGCTCCGTAACCAGCTGCGCCAGCTCCGCCAACTAAGGCGGCATCACGACCATAATGATGTCGGTCCGTGTTCTCAGGCTTAGCGCTGGAGTCCACTTTAGGGTCAAGACGGTTGAGCGTGTCGGACTTGTGCGGCCCGGTTGTGGTGTGCCCCTTCATCTTTTCAGGTTCGGGCTGAACTCTGGGATCAAGGATATTGGCAAGGTTGCTTTTATGGGGGCCGACCGTTTTGCTGGCAGGGTCTTCCGGAGTTGGTCCAGCATGGTGATGCTTTTGCAACTGTGGATCAGGTTGAACTCTTGGGTCCATGATGTTAGCCACATTGCTCTTATGAGGCCCAATAGTATTGGAGGCTGGACCAGAATCCGGTTTGTCATTGTGCTGACTTGCGTAGAGGCCTCCAGCAGCGGCAGCTCCAGTTCCCGCAAGAGCAGCATCACGACCATAATGATGCTCTGGCTGATGTGTCTTATCTTGCATCGCTGCAGTAGACTGAGTCACTGGTGGTGTTGCCTTCTCATGGTGGTTGTCATGTTTTAGGTCCTTGTAGCCACTCAAGGTTGCGGCTTGCCCAGTCAAATCACCAGCGTGGCCTTGGTGTGGGTTGTTGGAGGTAGAATGTGTAGACGGATCCAATCGCTTGTTCTCCAATGACCTGGAGGGCTTTGCGTCGGGGTCAACACGAGGGTCCAGTCCGGATGCGCTGTAAGGGTTGGCATCACGTGGGATCTGGCTACCACCAATGCTGGTAGGCTCCCTCTGGTGGTGCTTTTCAGCCTCATAAACCCCCAAGCCAGCAGCTCCAACGCCGCCGGCAACAGCTGCATCGCGACCGTAATGGTGTTCGCTGGTCGACTCTTGGCGCTGCGCAGTCTGGTTGACACGTTCATGGACGGGCTTCTCATGGTGGTTGTCCTGTTTTAGGTCCCGATAGCCGCCTAAGGTTGCGGCTTGTCCAGTCAGGTCATCACCATGGCGTTGGTTTCCGCCACGTACGGTCTGGTTGACACTGCCTTCCGCCGCTCTTGGGTTGCCACCAGGGAAATGTACATGCGGTGTCGCGACGTTGTCATCGCCTACCATACCAGGGGGGAAGGAAGACTGAGATGGTTCTTCCCCGGTTGGAGTCGGGTCCGGAAACATTCCAGGAACGTGATAGCTAGCACCGGGTGTGGTTGCTGCCTCTTTGGTATGCGTTCCTGTGGATGTATTCCCGGATCCACTGTAAGCGGCAATAGCGGCGGCTTTGGCCAAGTCATCTACAGCGGCGTGAATCTTAGCATCATTTGGACCCGGTGTCTGGGACAGAGAAGTAGGATGATTAGTGGAAGTATGTGTTGCAGCTGCGGCTTCAGCAAGATCGTCGAGACCACTGCGGATCTTGCCATCATTATTCAAGTCGACTGTGTGTGGATGAGCAGTGGAACGGCTGGTTGAAGTGCCTGTAGCATTGGCAGCGCTGGCCAGGTTCTCGAGGCCATGCTGGATCTTGGCATCATTTTTCGTTTCTGTGTCGTGGAGGTGAGCAGCCGGATGAGTGGTTGGAGGGTTCGTGACATCCTTCCTAGAAGTAACGCCTCCAGCAAGGGGGAATTCTCGGTTCGTGCCGACAACAACGTCAGGTTCCTCATGGCCACTTGGGTTGTTGGTTGCATGTCCTGCAAAAGCATTGGTTGCAGCTGTCGTTGCAGTCGTCGTGGCAGCTCCTAGAGCTGCTTGAGCCTTGTTCAACATTGAAGGTTGCTCTGTTTCATTTGAGGTAGGAGTGGCATAATGTTGATCTGGATGGGCCTGAGAAAGCCCCAGAGCCACTTGAGCCTTGTTCAACATTGAAGGTTGTTCTGGTTGAGTTGAGGTGGAGCCAGTGTGGTGCGGACCCGACTGAGTCGGAGAGAATCCTAGGACTGTTTTGGCCTTGTCCAAAGTTGAGGCCTGTTCTGGTTCTCTGTGAGGGGTTGGAAATCCCTTCTCGGGGGCAGTCCGGATTGGTAGACTCGTCTCTAAGGTTGAAGAATGAGCTGGCTCTCTGATGATGCGTCAGTGGACGAATGACAGCACATTCGAGCGCATTCTTACCCTGAACCAGTTTCAAGCCCATGAGAACTCCCT
Organism: Delitschia confertaspora ATCC 74209; assembly: GCA_010093945.1. NCBI lineage: Eukaryota > Fungi > Ascomycota > Dothideomycetes > Pleosporales > Delitschiaceae > Delitschia > Delitschia confertaspora. The sequence goes on along the minus strand of ML993935.1, from coordinate 77,649 downwards.
CGGGGGTAACCTGTAACGCCAGACTTGATGCTCATGTTGCTTAGATCACCGGAACTGATATCTTCTGCAAATTTGGATGGGCGAGGAGTGAGACCAGGTTCTGAAGTCAGTTTAGAACTTTGCGCCCTTCCACTGTCCCCAACCACATCGTCCAAATGTATCTTTGGGCTTGGGATAGGCTGCTGGATGTGAGGGGGGTTGGAGAAGAGCGAGGCCTGTTCAGTGCTCTTGAGAGGTTCACCGGATGCGGCCCCATGAGCCTGGCCCGTAAACTGGTCGTATATGGGGTGAGGACTGTGAAGTCAGTGCCTGTAATCTCTTTGAAGAGTAGGGAAATAGAGAAACTCACATTTCCTTGCTATCAGAAAAATGGCTGCCTTCTCCACCAAGGCCAGCAGTAGTGCTCACGTTGCCTTGATTGTGTTTGGAATCATCACTCTTCTGGCTCCCGTGGGACCTGGACGACGATCAATGCGAGTTCAGGCATAGAAGAATAATTAACATACAGAACTTGCTTGATCTTCTCCATGATGTTGGGGGTATCTCTGAATTATGGAACGGGGGAGAGTGATATGAAACGGGGGAGAGTGATATGAAACAGAGAGAAGAGAAATTCAAAGAGGTATGAGAGAGTATTGAAAGAAGGAAGTGGTGAGGGGTGAGGAGTAGGTGAGGGGTGAAGAGTAGGTGAGGGGTGAAGAGTAGGTGAGGGGTGAAGAGTAGGTAAGAGGTGTAGTATCGACAAAGCAAGTTCAAATAGAGTGATGGCCAGGCAAAACAGTGACCTCATACAAGGGACGTGGCAGACCAGACAAGCAGCCAACCGAGAGTCATCCAATCACTATGTCCAATTCCATTGTTTGCCCTCAAAGCAGTTAGAGCAGTTCCCTGATCCGGTTCACAAGTTCAAGCTTCGCCAAAGCGGGGATCGTCATCATCCCGGCCCCATCGAACTTCCAGCGCTCTGGATCTGAATCGGAAACATCTCGTATTAATTTATGCATTTAATTTAGAAAATGAGACTGTCATTGTATTCAGCTATATAGTTTTATGTCCAAGACCATGAGAATAAAATATAAGAATCTTTAACGAATCTGGGCAACAACCACCACAACAACAGCGACGACGACAGGAACAAAGGAACAATTGCTGAGCACGAGGGGTACGCCCGATGACGACAGATCGCCATCAACCCCGCTACGCTGTGAACGCGTCTCGACACCAGCCATGGAATTATCCCGCATCGCCATGCCAAGTATTTCTAGCTATTTGCATATCATATATCCAATAGGACTTTCTAACCTTGGAAAGCACAGTGAAAGTTCTCTTCACAGATGACATAATGCAGATACCTAAACTCTGAGTAACTATCTTTACTAATATATAATACTACTTGATGCTTTCACGTGACTTCGAAAAATTGGCTCCCAAAGCCCAGGCAAAATTCTGCCTGAACAACGCCTGCAAGTGGCCAGCCCAAAGAGATGGGCTGCATCATGTACTTCCCAACCCTCTTCCATGGCACCCACTTCTTCTCTCACTTCTACCCGTGTCTCTCCACCTCAGCTGCAAGATGAAGTATGAGAAAGGAAGGGCGTGGATGAGGCGAGCATTCCCGCTGTACAGTAGGCCCGCGCGGCTAGCAAAGAGTCCGCGGTATCCGGATTCCGCTCGATCGGCGAGACATGAGTATCTTTACTGATCTCTCTCTTCAACTTCAATTCCCCTCTGTATTCTAAACCCTTTTCAGCTGTTATTCTTATCCTAGACTCTTCTTTCTTTTATCATTTCCAAATCATCTTTAGATACAAAGACTTGACCGCAAAGACACGAGCTTCCAACTTCGATCGACCACCTATGCCTAACTCCTCCGTAACCCCCGAAAACATCCCTCGATCCCTTAGTCCTTCAATCTTTCTTTACATTAACCACCAGTAATCTCACGACTGAGGAATCGGTCTTCGCTAGGAACTGGTCTGTTCACCAGCGATAACGGCACACTATCGGAAGGCCCACTTGCTCCACAAGCCTCACCGTCTATCGGCGTCACGCATAATCCCCAAACCGCATACCTAGTCCTCAAACTTCCAGGCCGCATCTTACAACTCCAACGTCCCCAACTCCCACGGTTCAGGCGCCCCCCAATCCCTGCAACTCAACCAATCCGAATTCCACAACCCAATACTCCCGAAGTCTACAACTCAACGCCAACGAATTCTACAACTCAACACGCCCGAATTCTACAACTCCACACGCTCGAATTCTACAACTCCAACACGCCCGAATTCTACAACTCCAACACGCCCGAATTCTACAATTCAACATCTCCGAAATCTACCACTCAACACTCTGAATTCCACAACTCCAATAACCTCCTCCTCCAAAATGCCCTTCCGTGAACGCCTCCGTCGCGCTTTCAACTCCTCCTCCAGTTCCAAGTCCTCCAAATCCAGTAAATCCTCCACCAGCATCGACCCCCTCCACTACCAACCCGGCGAAAAGATGCCCCCGCTCAAATACCGACGTCCCGTCGACCCCGAACACAAAGCCAAGCTCGAAAGCTACAGCTGGGCACAGGCGTGGCGGAGGAAGAGCGAGGCGAGTATGTATTCGCCTATGGGAAGCAGGTTGCCCAGTCGGAAGAATAGCATTACGACTTTGGAGAGGAGGAGTATTGGGCAAAGAAAAGTTAGTTTTACGGAGGCGGGTGGGGATGGTAGGGAAAGTGCGGTAGATAGTGGAGTGGGTGTGTGCGTGGGTGGGTTAGTGAGGGAGGGGAGTGATGAGGAGGGAGATGTTGGGAATGGTACATACAATTGTCCCCTTTTTGCAGTGAGGCTGGTTGCTAACATCGCGAAGTTGGCCTTTCCCGTCAACAAACTCGAGACTCTGCGAAACGCTGCGGCTCTTCTGTAAACCGTCGTTCACCGTCCATAAAATCTGTTACTTCGAGACGGAGACCGAATAGTGGGAAGGACCAACAGTTTACACCAGATAATCTCGAGCTTGCGTTGAAACACTCGCATTTGGAACCGTCTAAGGAAGAGCGGGAGAGTGATTCGAGCGGAGAACCCAGTCCTAAGGTTATAGTATCCCAGGAGTAGAACAAACCCGAGCAGTCCAAGCAAAGAAACTAGAGAAAAAAAAACGTTGTCCTGACTGCGGAAATCACGCAGGACGATGAGAGCCAACTGTCGAGTAACAACGTGCTAAAACAAGGACCTACGTTCTGGTATACCCTGCGCGCAGCCAGCATGCGCATATGCCTGAATAATGCCCAGGCACAGGGAGTTGAGAAGAGGAGCAGCATTCATGGCATGTCATCCATACTTTCTAGGGAGCATGTTTTCACTTCAGGCTATATACTTCCCACATTCTACACCTTTTTTTTTCTTTATCGTAAGTCATGTCATGGGTATCATGTCTGCATATTGGGAGAGCATCATGGCGCATTTGGGCAGCATACGGGAGGCACGCACTTTGTCTCATCGGGCGTTAGGTTTGGCATCTGCAAATTGCATGTAGATTGTATTGGAGTGTAGCTATATTTTTCTCTATATAAAGAGGTCCAGATATATCTATTTCTGCAGTAGTTCATCTTTCTTCTTACCCTGTACCTACTATGTATCAGATCTGCGTCTGTCAGTTCGGATTTATCTTTTCGTGTCGATCGAAAGTGGTCTTTAGTGTCGACTTAGGAGTGGGTTTAACAATGAAAATGTATGGTTCCCAAGTTTCTCAGTGTGTGCACCACATACCACGCTCCCTTCTCCCCAAGCCTAGCGACTCCCTGCAGAAAAACGTCAACACATGAACGTAAAGCCAATCATGTAAATTAGACAGACTAAAGATGGCGCACGTACCCCTTTTTGCCTCAGGAAAAAGGTCTACCATGCATATCCTCCTGTTGTGTAACCAAGAGCAAAATGAGTTACTCCTGAGATTCTCTCTTGTCTAGCATCCACAAGATCATCACGAGATTGTGCATGAGGTTTGGTTGTGGTGGAAGGGTCTGGTAATAGTGTCTTCCCCATCTGGAATCGACGAAGAGCTGGGAAGTACAGAAAGCGTACAGAGGTCCACAATGATGAGTGAGTTATCAAACGCGCTCTGACAATCATGTTGCTGCCTCCCATCAATCAACTTCATTTTCCAGAATCAGTAGAACTGTGCGAATGGATAGAGGGATAGCTAGATGCGCAGCAGACTGCCTCGAGTCTTAGTCTGGACTGGTAGTGGCCAATAGACAATCTTTAGCAACCGTTGAGGAATGAAGACTGGACAGAACGCTGTTATGGTTGTACGTAACCAGTTGCTTAGCAGCAGTATCTTCATTCTTTTGGGGGGTCAACCGACCACTTGGAGCGAACTACTCTGTGAAACTTTTTTTTCCACATCGATGAGGGAAGGAATAAATCCTGCAAGTCATGCCGAGTGCATATGCAGGTCCGTTAAACCAAAACGCCAGATCCATCGTTTCCATGCTTCAGACCATAAACCTTCTCTCTTTCTCAGATCGTTTTTAATTCAAAGTCTCCTGCAATGTTCCTATGTACCTCCTCTTACCCACTGATCTGATCATCTTTTGCGTTCTCATCTTCAAGATTGGGAAACCGTTCGTGCCTGGTTGTTCATCCGTTCCTCCTGCTTCCCCTCCAATTACCGATACCTCTGCCTGGAATCCTCATTTCATCTCCCTTCAATTGCGGTAAACTGGGGGCCTCCCAACTTTCGACCATCCAGTTTTGGTATCTCTCATCGCACCATACAGGCCTCGCGAACTCTTGCCATCATTACAACACTCTGCCTCAATCCACCGCGACCGCGACCGTGTCCCTAATTGTCACATGTTCCACATCGACTAGTACCATACATTCCTTGCTCATTACCACCTGCCTCCCAGTCTCATGAATATCAATCAGTCTGCTGCTTGGACCTTGATTCAAAACCACAAAATTATACGCTCCCTTCCACACTTTGGCCCTGAACTCCATATCTAAAACCGGTTGAATTTTTTTTTCTGTGCATTGTAATATCTCTTCTCACACTGAGTAAGTCATTGGCATCCCTTATTAAGGAAGAATGTCTGTCCCTATGCGGCGTCTATGTTATTCTCATTGACATCCAAGGGATAAGTTGACAGTAATCGCAGTTGAATAATATAAACAATACGGGCGGGCATGTGCACGATGGAGTTCCAGCAAATGGATCCAAACGATGGATATCATACTCCACAGCCGGGCCCATTCGCCTCGGGACTCATGCCACCCGTCAACACTTCCGCATACGAGGGTCGACGAGATTCAATAGTCTCGTTGCAGCCACCGCTATCGTATGCACACAGCTGTACGTCAGAGCTTTTATCACAAGGGGAATTTTCGATGCCCGTGACCCCGTGCTTGCAAATGAGCCCCATCGGCGGGGATAGCCGACATATAGACTTCATGCGCCGGTATGAGGCAAAGCAGCGCAATGAATTCGCGCGCAAGCCGTTCGATGGTTTCTCCCAAGTTGCTCCCATGGCGCTAGCGCAGCTGGAGAACATCTATGATTCTAGCTGGGCACTGGTCCCCCATAGAGATGATGATGCGCATCAACCAATACATGGGCTGTCTTTCCAACATAATGAAATCCTTTCTGCGGCAACGGATTGGAATTCGGCATTTCATGCGCTTGTTTCACAACCTCTAGGACTCGACCAGAGTACTGGTATTACTGCTGATTCTTCGGAGAGAGATAACCTGTCAAACGTGCCCATAACAAACAACACAATCCCGTATTCACAACAGGAACTGCCAACAGGACTCCCCATGTGGTCCTATTCTGAACTGAAAAGAGGAATGAGCCTGGGTGATTCTCAGGGAGCACATGCGTTTTTCCCTCAGACCATCATGCCAATGGAGACCATGGTGAATTTCGATGGAGAGTACGTCCAGTCGCAGTCGAACAGCATGAACATCAGCTTGAACAACAGCTTCAGCCCACACGATAGCTGTACCTCCCCAATATTATCATCATCAATGCTCGCCTCATCCAAGCCGGTCTCTCACAGGGAGGTAAAGGATGAGTTGGGTGTTAACAATAATGGAGAGATCTGCGAGCGCACCATTTGCATATCCCGGACAAGAGGAAAGGCCATAAAGGAAGAGCGTCGTGGTAAATCTGGTCCAAAGAGTCACTCAAGACCAATGAAAGTTCAGACTCAAATCGTCAAAGGCATCCAGCTCACTACCGATTTCGAAATACAAGACGTATGCACAGATAAGAACGGCCGCCGCCATCGGGCCCACGGCCCTACAAAACCAAAACAGGTGTGCGGCGTGGTCCTAGAAGACGGAAGGATATGTCGAGCCGCCTTCGACAAGTCGGAGCACTTCAAGAGGCATCAGGACACCCACAACCCGAGCAAGAAGACGTTTCCGTGTATTGTTCCAGGTTGCGAAAAAGTGTTTGGACGCAGTGATAACTGCAATGCGCATTTCATTACTCATGCGAGTATTCCGGGAAAGAGGCTGGGGAGGAATTGCAAGTATACCAACATCTCCGTCCAAGAGCTGCTCGTAATGTGCAATGGCGATAAAGGGAAAGAAGAGAAGATAATCCGAGGATACGAGAAAGAAGTAGCGAAGTTGAGGGCAAAGAAGTTATATGACGGACCGCGTTCATAAAGACATTTCTGTTCAAAAGCTTTTCGATATTTCGGTGACTTTGGGCCGGAATCTTGTTTTCCTATCGTCTTCATAACGTCCTGTTATTTCTATAATTCTGTCGGTTGGTTTTTGGCGGTTCCCATGTATACTAAAGTAGGACTTCAGCTTGACGAGCTTGGGGGTAATGTGTATAACAATGAGAGACAAGTTTGTCGGTCAACGAAAATGATAAACCAGTCCCAAATTAACATTGTAGCAGACACATGACGAGATGAGATACGGGAAAAGAAAACATGAACCAGAAAAGAATCCTGGGAAAAGGAGCTTTTGCAAAACACACTTTGCGAAGAAGACTAACAGTATTTTTAGAACACACTTCTCACCAATCTTGAAGATGAAACCCCACTATTATTTTATATCTTTTTCTTCCTTCTTCCCAGGAGCCCGTTGCCCAGTCCCATCCCCCTCCTTCACAGCCCCCAAAACCTCCTCCTTACTTCTCTCATCTAGTTTAGGAGGTGCACTAGTAACAGGAGCCGTTCTCTCCCCAGGGACATTATGGGAGGCGCCGTTGAAAGCCATGCTTGCTAAGATAATCTTTGGCGAGTATGATGATCGTTTTATAAGACTCAGGCCGTGTAGACAGTGAACTGGGTGTCCGGACAGTCCTTGGTCTCCAAAAAAGCAGTGAGGTATTCCAAAAAGGGTCGTGCATGAAAGTCGCAGCGTTCATGCGGCGTTGAGGTTGAAATGAAGTCATAGCGCTAATTCAATGCCGATTATTAATCGGAGATTATGGAAGGGCGCTAGGCCAGATTTGGGTATGGGTAGCATAAGGTAATATCATGACTTTTGTGGAACAGAACTCGACCTTGGAGATGCTGCTTGGAGAACTAATGTGGGAATGTGTCTTACATATTTCTCCATCTTCAATACTCGGCTATCTAGACAACCCTAAGATCTGGTCTCGGAAGCCCACCAAAAAGTATCATCCAATATTAATTTTCCAATTGTCCGACACAGTTCCTTTCCATTACGGGTACATAAATTCCCAGAACAAATGCAGGTGGGGTCCCGTCCATATGCGCTCGTAAGTCTTCAAATCTAGTCAGTCCCATCCTTAAACCATGGTATGTTGCTCTTTATATGCCAACTTAAAACAAGTAGAAGGGGTGTCCGTAGAAGGGGTATCCGTAGAAGGGGTATCCGTAGAAGGCTGTTGACTCTTCCCAAAAGCGCCGGAAACAGAATATTGGCCCTAGTATGTCTAGAAGAAGTAGAGTTGTGTAATCGAGCAGTAGCGTAAATCGTATGCGATGCACGTCGCTAAAGAACATCGTGAAGCTACAGTCGTAACGTCGAAAATTGAGTTCATAATACATGTTTCGAGTAATGCAGTCCAAAATGCGGAAGGAATATGTATAGCAAGAAAGTCAAGAAGTTGATCAGATTACAACTTCGCCAAGGTACCGGAATTCATTCATCAGGTTGTCAAGCTGGCTTTCCGGGTTCTCAGCGTCTGAATCATGGAATGACTGTGGAGTGGGAGCCAGTCCTTTCTGGGTGGTTGTCTGGGACGTAGTCGGTTGTTCAGAAAGACTGAGGTACTTGAATCCCTCAGAAATCCCAAACACTGCAGCCTGTCGATGAGGAGCACTGTCCGAGCGCTGGACGTCGAACTGGAATAAAGTCGGACTGAACGATGAGTCATCCAATTGTAAGAGGGGGGGGGAGTTCGAGGAGTGTGCCAAATAGTTTCTGGTTTCGTTTTCCGCATCATCGTCATCAGGAAGTCCGGCATTTGGGTCCTTATTGTAAGTCTGTTCCCCATGGGTAAAAACATTAGAGAAAACTCTAGGCGTCGCAATGCCAGACGAGCTGTTTGTCAAGGAGCCGAATGTGGGAGAATGAATCAGATCTTGCTCATGCTCCGGAGCACTGAATGTTGCAGAAGGTTCGGGACTCCACATCGAGAATTGGCTACTGGGATTCGGGTTCATGGCGGACTTTGGCTCGTGGTCGCTTCCTTCTTCTCCGTCGTCTGGTTCCTTGGAATCAAGGCTCTTGGATGCGAACAGTGGCGCGGGAACCAGGTAGCGAGGCAATTCAGGAAGTTCCTTATCAAATAGCGGGGAGTCCCTAATAGTATTTGGCGAACCTCCTCCGTGCCGGGTTTGGGGACGCTCATCTTCTGTTTTTGGAAGTTCCTGGATTGGCGTAACTGGGGGTAGTATTCGTGACATAATGTTTTGCACAGCATCTGGCTTCTGATCCCGGATCGACGCAGCCCATTGTGATACGAAATCTTGGGTGTGTTTGGTCGCATCAGAGTTCGAACGAATGCGGCTCAAGACGTGGCGAAGTTTCGGGCTGGCAACTGCTTCAGTGCGAGCGCGGGCTCTCATCAACGGCCTCTCTGCGACATTATGAGAGGATTTCGAATATCCAAAATCGAAGTCCAACAGCTCGTCAACGGGATGGGAAGATAGAGGTTCGAACTCCCTCAGCTTGGTAGCAATAGTGGATGGCAGCGAACGTGGCGTTTGAGATCTCGCTTCGGAGGGCCGTGATACCAGGGAAATATCCTCTGTGGTAGACCTCACCGAGATCGGAGCGCCAGTTTCCTGTTTGGGTGCATTTTTCGAAGTTCCGCTTCGTCCTCTGCTGGTTGATGGACGCGGGACCGTATCGTGAACTTTGCGGATACCACGAAACATCGCCGTGGAAGGAACTTCATGCGAAGTTTCTATTCCTCGGATCCGCCGATAAACGCGAGGGGAGGGAGTGCGCATACGCTTGTATGTTGCTGTTGGGGGGATTACTTTGAGTTGAACCGGAACTGGGTACGGCTCGATGCACGTATCGCTGGCTCGAGCACGAGGAAGCGTCTTCGGTGGTGCTGGATTTCGGAATTTGTCCTGAGGATTCCTGGTGAAAACATATGATGATATGGAGCTCATGGAGCTGCTGTGACTTCCAGTCATCTCCATGGGGACATCCAAAATGTTCAGGCGCTGACCGGGGAGTAAGGGACAGAAAGTAGTGGATGGCTCCAAAGGATTATGATATTCGTCGTCGCCATTCACTTTATACTGCGGAAGGTTAATCTCTTGCCCAGCCACTTATCCGACACACTTACATAGTACCAGTATGTCCCACCCATCATCAATGCGCCGTCTCGCTTCTCGCTCAGATGTTCGAGGTCGCCGTCGCAAATGATATTCTCGAAAATATAGCACCCAGACCAGAACCGAGAACCCTTACGTGTGTCCCTTTTCAGAGGGTACGATCGCGTAAAGTTATCCCAGGATCCAAGCAATTCCACACTGCGAACTCCAGATCCACTCTCACTAGGAGGGAATCAGCAACGTCCGGTTACATATGATGGATGGTGGGCCACATACAAGAGAAAAGTGAAGAGAGTAGTTGAGGCCATATTCAAAAAGTCGGATCTGTAATCCGAACACGTTCCAAAATGCGTCTTAAGCTTTGGCTGGGATCCAATTCCGGGTTAGCACGAGCAGCCTTCCTTGAAATGTCGGTATCAAGATAAGTGGTTCATTTCCAAAAACTGTCGAACGGCATTAGCGTAGGATCTGTCTGAGGTGTCCGAGAGGGCTCCATACCTAAGATATGAAGGTTAAAAGAGGATATACTATAGCCAGGCAAAGATATGTCGCGTTTCAACTACAGAACGGAACCGTAAAGAGATGTTGGAGGAGCTCGGAAGGCTGGCAGGGAACACCGCAACCGACAATTGATCTCGAGCGAAACGTCGGGATGTTTCTTCACAATCCGAACCCAAGGTTGCACGTTTAGGAACACGCAAGAAGTGCTGGTGAACGAGTTCGTGTCTGCAGCCACAGGCCAAGAGCTCAGAAGCTCGTCCAATTGGTACCAGATGGAACGGTGGGGAGAATGAGAAGGGAGGTAGTGATCAAGGCGCGTAATGCGGTCAATTCAAGTGAACAATTGCACGTCCGGAGCACACAAAAGAAGATAGAAGAGACAACGGAGAGAGTGTGTCTGGAGAAAAAGAGGAGAGAGAAGAGACGGCACAAACAAGGCTGAACGCAAGAGGGAAGCAGCTAAAGTCAACGTAGCGGAAGCTTGGAAGGCGGAAGCTGGGCGGCAGGCAAGCGGCCATGGCCAATTGGCGTTTCCCGAGGAGAGAATGGAGGAAGAGACGGCGTCAAGCGCTTGAGATGAGGCTTTTGGGGAAGGGGGAACCATCATTGGGGCGGACCTCTGCCCGTCATCTCTTGCAATTTCACCGAACCCGTAGACTGAAGAAGAGCGGTAGGACGAGACATCTCGATGGGAGCTCCAAACCCAGCTCGCGAAGAAACGAGAGACATGACGATAGACCTACATGGTGGCACGACAGTCGTGGAGAACTATTTCATGCATACTTAGAAGGGCGCAGCATCGCATTCTCTCAGCCAGCTGTCTAGGAGGCCTTGTTCCGGAATCTGCAAAAGGGGATTGTGAGGCGCGAGAGGGGAACGACACAGGGTTAGAGAGATGGGGAAACCTTGGGAATCTCCCAAACGAGAACCGCCCATGTCTCATGGAACCAACCAGCAGCCGAGTCGCGCTCCAGAGCCTTGACTCGATCGCCATGCACGCTCCCTTTTGGCGACCATGCGGCGTGCCACGGCTGCAGACTGCCCGGCAACTAAGGGGGCATTACCGTATTCTTCGGCGGGGGTTATCTCTTCCTTGATTTCGTGATCCAAAACAAGAAATATAAGAGCAACATCACCACGCCTCTAGAACCTGCAGTTGAGAGGAGAGGTCCGTCAGTCGTGCTAGCAGCCTTTCGTTAAAGTAAAGCTCTGTCAATTGGAGGAGCCAGTTGAGGTTCCGACTGCTGCGCGCGCTGCGCTACGCAACTACCATTGCTGACGTGTACATGTTCGCTCTGAGCCCTATCGGAAAGTGAACAACAGCATTACCGCCCTAGGAACATAATTGTCGTCATTGTGAGTGCTCGAATTGGAGCAAAATCAGGAGATCTCAATTCATTGATAGCACGATAGAGCTGAAACCCAGCTCTGAGTTCATTCCCTCAATACCGCCAATCGGTACCTATACAAGTCACTATCCTTTCACTGGAACGACTTTATGTCTGAAACTAATGGACTTTTTATATGTTTACCGCCTAGGCTGCCTTGTAGATATCAGAACTGTCACCATGGCGCTCTCAATTCTTCATCTTAAACGTTAGCGGTGCAACTCGTAAAACGTTTCTCAAGAGCTAGAATGAACCGCACCTCATAAAATGGTCTGATATAATCTCTTCTTCTCTCACAAACCCATCTTCGTTCAGTCCACTACTCTGGATTACTCCCTCAAAATCTCTCGCCGTTCTGTTTCATCTTGATCCTAAGCTCCCGAGCCTCGTGGTCAGCACCGGAGACGGCAACATGCGTTCATGCGCGCAGCCGTCCCACATCGCATTCTCCGACGACCAGTCACCACGTCCGCACGTGAAGTGGTAGACTAGAGCACAAACAACGTGTAGAGCCGTGATTCGAGATAGGACCCGGGGTTCGGGATTGTAGAAGGGGCGTGTAACTGAAGAAAAGGGGGTAGCGGAGGTTGAAATCGGAATCGATCTGAGACTTTCTTAGCACGTACGAGGAGCAACAAATAGATTCAGAAGACTAGTTCATATGTCCAAGATTTGCTAGCCATGGAATTAAGAGTCCAGGATGCAAAATATGGTAGAGCGCTTATATAAAAACCTTGCCCTTTCTCAAGAGACTTGTTCATATCATAAACCCAGCATCCATAGTGCATTCAAATGCCCTTCTGCCCCCCTAGGCCTTGATAACTCTCCGAAAGCAACCCAGGCTTCCTCCCCGCCAAATCCAAAACCATCTGTCCAAATAGTCCATTCGCCCATGAAAACCACTGCCTTGTCCAATCTCCTTCATTGAAACTATGCACACTTTCGTGTATCAACCCCAACCCAGCCGTTGTATTTAGGATCATCTTCAGCTGTCCCCTGATCTCCTCATCGTCATCGCTCGTCAGAATCCTCACAATAGCGGCCATAGGCCATGCGTAACCTGGTCCGGCGTGGGGACCCCCAATGGCGGTGATCGTGGGGCCGCGCATGTAGTAGGGATTTGTAGCGCTAAGGATTAGGGAGCGGGTGTTCTTGTACGTGGAGTCGGAGGTATCCGTATAGCCTAGAAAAGGGGCAGAGAGGAGAGAAGGGATGTTGGCATCATCCATGATTGTTTGACCGCCAAACCCATCAACTTCATACGCATAAATCTTGCCATAAGTGGGGTGCTGAACCGTACCGTGGGTTTCGATTGCGGAGCGAAGAGCCTGGGATAAGTTCTTCATTTTCTGGGCAAGGGGCCCGGAGTCACTGGCGTTCAGTTTGCCCATGATATCGGCGGTTGAGGAGAGGTAGGTACTGAACATCATGTTCGCGGGGATGAAAAGCTGAAAGATGGTGGAGTCGTCGCTGGGACGGAAGGCGCTTCTGATTAAGCCTGTGCTATTGGCTACTGGGTTTCCGATGCCGTCGTTGGCTAACGTCTCGGTTGCTCGTGTTGTTTGTCTTGTGAACCTATAAGGCTGACGGTTGACTCTTCCATCTTCACCATACGTTGGGGTCATCATGTCCTCTGCAACTTTCAGGACCGTCTGAATTGCCTTGACCCAAGAATATTTCCCGAAGAAAGATAAATCTTTTGTGGCACTGTAGTAGTTTGCGGACACTTCCAGAAAAGCAGCAAGCGAATCGAGCTCATACTTGCATTCGAAGACATTATCTGGGGAGTAACTGGGATATACGCTGTCTCTGTTTGCTGCTCCATTTTCCGCTGGAGGGATTCCGCTCTCCACTGGTGGTTGGAAAGAATTGCAGTAGGGGGAGGTGAGGAGATATCGTGCTTGGAGATTTATAACCCCGCGATAAAGTGAAGCAATCGAGTTATTGGAGGCCGACGCAGTAAGCAATGGGAGATATGACTGCATCTGATTTGCAGAGTCTCGAAGCCACATGGCGTTGATGTCGCCTGTAATTACAAAAGTGAGCTCTTCATCTGTACCGCTAGCGAAACCTTTCCATTTAATTGCCGTATCCAGCGTGTTTGGATAGGCATTCTGGAAGAGTCTATATAAGTCAGGGTCCTTGATGACCTCCTGCATCTTCACGAGAGTATCCTCAACGGCCTGTGATTTGAAGGTACGGCACTCATCTGCTGGTCGCATCCAGGAAAGCTGGTACTTTCCGGAGCTCACAGGTTGGTGCACCTCTCTCGAGTAGTCTGAATAGTCTGGACATTGTGCTGTGGTGAGAAGGGGGAAGCTTAGCCAGCACAGAAGGAAGTTCACACAGCGCATGGTGCCCAAAGGATGGTCGCCGGAGGAAGGAGAGAAGCTGAGAGGCTAGAAATGGAGAAACTGATGAAATGTCTACTTAAGTATCCTTACCCAGAGACTCACGCACCATGCCGACAAGGTAGTAAATGGCCATGCAGTAAGCTCTCCGGTGCAACTCCATTGGCTGGCACGGCATGTGACTCTCATATTGCTGCAGGCTGTTCCTACATACCCCGCTAACGATCATTATATGAACGGGATGCAGGAGCAAACCTGACCGATGTAACGAGCTGGGAACCGATGAAGCTTCGCCAGGGCCTGAGGCCTTTCTACCATAAAAGAAGAATGAGACCTGCCAGGTTCAGATGAGGCAGGGTGGTCATGGTAATTATATGACAGGGTAGAGTACGGTATCAATGCATGCAGCATGACCGCAAGACGTTGATCAGCCTGCAGAATGCGGGGATAGTTTGCCCGCCACCCGCAAGCCATGGTCACTCAGCCTAAGTTGGATGCAGAAGGTAACTCATATGGCTTCAACCTTAAAAGAGCCTTCGTCTCAGATTCGAATCATGAAGTTATTTCACTCCGATGACTTTGTTGGAACGGGAGTAACATACCTTAAGCCTGAAATCTACATCCAGTCGATGAGCCAGCTGCCACCTGGTATTGTAATGGTCAGGGTCCGTTTTGTGATTGCATGTAATTCCGTTGACTTCCAATCGTTGGTCTTTTCTTGATAGTGGTCGTTTCGGCTATGGAAGGTCTTGTTAGCGGGTACAAATAGCCACAGAGGTACAAGCAGGAATCAGTGCTGCTCAGAGGGCGGTATTAGGCAGGAGGAGGAAAGTATGAACTCACGCCTGCTTCTCTGGTTAATGTCACGTCAGACCCGGGCTCCGTACAAACATCAATTCAAGATCTTTCTGCATGTTTCCAACACTCGACACACATTAGAAATCACTGAGATGAAGTCAAGCGTCAAAGTCCTCGTCCAGGCCGCAGTCTTCCTGCCTTTCGTCTTAGGGCTCCCACGTCCTCAAAGTACACCGTCCAGTGACGGCCTTGGCTTTCATACCCTCACAGCCTATCTTCCCGGAGATGCAGTCTATGACGGCCTCAAGGTGCAATATGGGGGGCTTCTTAATCTCTTCCAAGAGAAAACGGGACAATACTGCCCAGGTCCGCCTTTGATTCCGGAGTGTCCAAACGGGACGGACACTGTATTTTATGGGCTTTTTTACCCTGTGAGTGCTTCCAGTTAACTGGTATTGTCAGTCCCTTGTCGGTTCTATTTCTTCTGCCTTTTCTGCCCTTTGAAATAGAAAGGATAGACTTTTCTACAGACTTCACCCCTAAACCAAGAAATTCTTCGGAAATGATAGGTTGATCTTTCCTTAGTGCTCGATGGTCCCAGGCGGCCAAAGCTTCTATGTGAACGCAGACGGTTCAACAACGATAACGGTTCAGCATTCCCATAGCCTTCCACCAGGCGCGTATCCCAACTATTACGGATGGACTTGGACCGCCTTGCCGACCGATACTCAACCCTGTCCACTTTGTCCAGTCGACCACAGCATGTACAACTGCGGAGTACCTTCGGGCTACTTTACCTTCAAGGCACCCGACGGTCCAGATGGCTACGAAGGCGGTTTGATGGCATGTCCGAACAAGTACAATCCGAATGTAACAAGTGTATGGGCTGTTACACCTCAGTTCAACTTGACCGACTGTGTCGAGTTAGCAGGACTGGCGACGCACAGCTACATCGGGCCCAACCCACCAGTATGGGCGTATTGAAAGATGAGCTATATGAACTGGCCCGTATTTCTGCGCATCCTTCTGTGTGCTGATAAAGGTCTCGTCTGTAGGGAATGGTGGAGAAGAATGGGTGAAAGTAGGAAAATAGTAATTCCTATATAAAGTTTTTCATAACTAATGTCTACAGTATAGAAAGCATTAGATAGAAAAGAACTGAGGTTGACATGACTTGATGACCCTGATATAACACATAATGTGGGGTGAAGAAAATAGGACTCGGTGAATCGAACGCCATAGGTGGAAAGCTGCCAAGCAATATTTTGGCGCTGGGAGAATTGAACAATTGCGTGTGACGGGTAATTCCTGATATGATTGCTCGGGTAAGAGTTCTTTGAACTGCGTTTGAGTATTCGATAGAAGTGAAAGGGTGACGAATGATGGCTTGGCACGCTAGTAGGCACGTGATGGGTTAACCGAGCGGGTTCCTTGGCACACACCAACTCCAGAAATGCTGGACGACCAACATCACGATTAAACCCAGTCGACCTCGCCGCCTTCCACCACAACACCGTCGCCATGGGAAGGGTTATCAGGAATCAGCGTAAAGGCCGCGGGTCTATCTTCACCGCCAACACCCGCTTGAACAAGGCTCCTGCCCAGTTCCGCACTCTCGACTACGTACGTCGCCTTCGCGAACTCTGCTGGAAACTTTTGGAGAATTGTATGGAGGACTAACTTTTGCAGGCTGAGCGCAATGGCTACATCCGCGGTGTCGTAAAGGAGATCGTCCACGATTCCGGTCGTGGTGAGTACCTCCCTCGAATTGGCAGCATCTCCAGGCTTTTCTAACATTTCAATAGGCGCTCCTCTCGCGAAGGTCACCTTCCGCAACGTACGAAACTATCTCCGTATCCGCGCTCTCTAGACGCGTCTGCTCACAATTTTACAGCCATACCGGTTCAAGCTCGACACCCAGACCTTCATTGCCAACGAGGGCATGTACACTGGCCAGGTCAGTTAGGATAATTGCAAAAAAGAATGTATTGAAAAGAGAACTGACATGTCCAAGTTCATCTATGCCGGAAAGCACGCCACCCTCAACGTCGGCAATGTCCTTCCCCTCGCCTCCGTCCCCGAAGGTACCGTCCTCACCAACGTCGAAGACAAGAACGGTGACCGTGGTGCGCTCGGCCGTACCTCCGGCAACTACGTGACTGGTGAGACTCCGCGATGAATTGGATATAATGGTGGAAAAGTTTCTGACGGAAATGCAGTCATCGGTCACAACTTCGACGAGGGCAAGACCCGTGTCAAGCTTCCCTCCGGTGCCAAGAAGGTTCTCCCCAACACCTGCCGTGGTATGGTTGGTATCGTCGCCGGTGGTGGACGTACCGACAAGCCTCTCCTTAAGGCCTCCAGGGCTAAGCATAAATTCGCCGCCAAGCGCAACAGCTGGCCCAAGACTCGTGGTGTTGCCATGAATCCCGTCGACCATCCTCACGGTGGTGGTAACCACCAGCATATTGGTAAGGCCTCTACCATCTCCAGGGAGGCAGCACAGGGTCAAAAGGCCGGTCTTATTGCCGCCAGGAGGACGGGTCTGCTCCGCGGTACCCAGAAGACGAAGGATTAGAGCAGTGGTTTATGGGTGTATGTGGTCTGGTCCGGTATTCTCACATCAGCTTTTTATGTGGACGGTGGGGCGTTATGATACAAATGCTTCTCCGGAAAAGCTGGTTATCCCCTTTGGCAACATGATAATGGCTCTAGGGAATGCAAAAATCTGCAATTTTCTTTGTGCAAAATGTGCATGTTGCTATGATTCAGTGTCATGCCTGCAGGAACACCGGGATTTCTTGAATGGAGTATTCGACCCTCTCAATGCAACAGCAAGCCGAATAGAAAGCGCTCAAAATTCGAAATTTCGATATACCGCATACTCCGTCGTCCACTTTCAAACATATCGAACCGCGATCATATACTTCTGAATTCGCTATATATTCATACGTATCCACATCCAATTCACCATCTATCACTTTCTCCGTCCGCCTCTCAGTCTCACCAGTTCAACTACTCTCTAGACTTTATTCAATGGTTGTTAGACATTATGTAGAAGAATGCATTACAACAGGCAAGGTTGAACATACGGGACGTGAATGTGTCATGATATTCAATACTGTTATACTGGATCTAAACCTTGCCAGAAGTAGAAGACATGCCTATAGTTAAAATACTTGCGTGGATTTTCATCACTGTCAGAAAGAATGATTCTCTCCAATTTTTGAGTATTTAATTTTTAGTTACTTCCCTGCCATGTTCTAAGCTGGCTAGCAAGTATACATTCTTACCTTTCTATCACGAGTTACACAAATGATTCATACTCGCTCTACTTCCTAAACCAGTTCAGCGGAAAGCGTAGGTCATAATCTCCTTCGCCTTAATTTGTAGAGAAGTTTACTTGCGAAAATCTGATGTTTATATATCCCCACATTTGATCTCCTATTTTTATGGGGTAAGTTACTACATAAAGAAAATTGCATAATGTCTTACTAGGTCCGCCTTTCTCTTTTTTTGTATAGGTGATTTTTATACTAATATTTCCCAGATCCGTGAGTACGAATTCTGGTTAAAGAGAGCGCCTAAGAGGTCTACCCTTTATCCCTTAAAAAGACTACTAAGGGAGGAGCTAGAAAAGTAAGCCCTATCCAATCACGTATTTGTTGCTATACGATCTTATCTTCCCTGTACTGAAGGACGACATTCTCCAGTATACTATAGATATCTTTATTTTCCTTCTTCTTCAATCTTTCCTTCTGTAAAGATTTTAAAGGGATGATTCTACCTCGATTAGGAAGATAACAACTTTAAGTGTGAATCCTGCTTCTTCATGTCCCCTTCCATCAGCTTAGAGGGGGCTGCACCAGGCTTGTAATAGGAATAGGGTAGTGACATATGGACTTCATATTAAAGGAAATAAGTCAAAGTGTGGAAATCACACTTAGGAACCCGGTATTAAGTAGAAAATTGATCCTAACACCCCCCGGAGACTGCGCATTCACCACAATCAACTAGAATCTTTACGGCTTAAAATTTAGGGAAAGTCCACTCCTAATAACCATGACCATTTCTATGCTTTAAATTTTCGTTGTTTGTTGAGCTTATAGGAACACAGTAGCATTCGAAAATGTAGTAGCACTCTTTAATAATCTCACAGCTCTACAACTAAGACAGGATTCTAATTCATCTCCGATCCCAAGAGAGTCCACGTGCTCGATATCAAGAATATTGTAATGATTACATCCTACACTGTACAATTAACCCAAGTAAATTCTTGGATAGACAACTAACCGGTCATCTCCACATCCCCATCATCCCTTCCTTCCACGACACTGTCCCCCTCCCGCTCACTCCCCTTCTCCTTCCCTTTCCCACTCACGAAGTCTAGATCTAGAACTTTATAGTGCTGCCTATCCCTATCCAGGACCACCACAACCCTCCTCTCCCTCCTCCCATTAACAGTCATCTTAACCGGCTGAAACCTCCCTTCAAATACATGCTTCGTATACTGTTTCATCTGCATGGAAGACACAGGGTCCGGTCTTCGGGAGCGAGATGGGATGGGGGACCCTGTGGGAAGGAAGACGTCTTGTTTGAGATGAGATGTATACACGTTTGGGGAAGTGGATGTGTAGGGAATGGAAATGAGTGTGGTCGTTAGATCCTGGTTCTTGTCGTGTGTGCCCGGTTGTACGGATAGGAGAATGAGGAGATTCTCATCATCCACAAACTTCAGATCTAGGACCTCTGCGGGTGAGAAATCGAAACTCTTAGTCGAGTATGACTGAACTGATTTTGGGAAACTGGTGATCTCTGGTTCGTGCATAATACGATGGAGATGAAGAACACTCTTCGTTCCAGTCATGGTGAGCGCAGTATATGTCGATATAAGATCATTACCGTTGAAGGACTTGGGCACAGCCTGATGGGGATTATCTGTCAGCGCCAGGGACTCGTGAAGATCCCTCACATTTTCATTGTATTTTTGGAGTGATCCGTTTCCATTATGGTTTCCGGGTTGAGAGGAAGAGAAGAAGAGTAGCTTACTTCGTAGACCATCCTGGCATCCACGACACTGACCTCGCCTTCCTCAAGTAAAACCCCAGTGTTCATGCGCGTGCTCGCAGCGTGCCACTTGCTGATCTGGCTGAATAGATTTCCACACGACTCCTTGAAGTGTCGGAACTGGTGGTCGAGACATAGGTTCTGTTCGTTGTAGTTCGCCCCCTGTTTCAGCAAGTCCACAGCCTTTCGCGTGTCGTCATAACCACAAGGCGTTGCTTGCTGCTTACTAACTGGAAGTTCGGATTCCGGTCTCAGGTACGGTGCAAGGTCACTACAAGTTAGCGAGTATTGAATGTACTCTAACAACATCCCAGTATCAACTCCCGGATCACGTCCTTCTATCTCCTCTCTACTCTGGCTTCCCGGTTCCGTAGTTTCGAAATCAATCTCATACCGCAACCACTTAGAAAACATAGCAAATTGTCGCTTTTCGTCCCCGGCGTAGAGAAGCACGGTGTGCGCGAGGAGTCGAAGATTCTTGAGGAGCTCTTGGAGAGAGGTGAATTCTGCCACTGGAATGTTGAAAATCCAGCCCGAGTCGTTGTATTGGGCGAGGCCGCGCAGGCGCGAGATCGAGATAGAGGAACGTTCGATCGCTGGGAGGAGGTTCTCATGGATGAGGTCGAGGACTTTGGTAAGGCCAGACATTACAGCGTGGTCCCAGCGTTTGTGGCCCTAGATGGTTATTAACATGAATCCGAGGGGATAGGGGAGGAAGAATTCGTAGTTACGTTATCCGAAAGCTGATCTACAAGCCATTCTCGGATGACTGCAGGACAACTTCCTGTGCAGGCCAAATGGTACAGATTCTGCACCAGACTCCCTTGACCTTTCTCCTCCAGCGTATCTGTAACATTCATCATAAATTTAGAAGGCAGATCTTGAGAGTGTTTCCAATACGCTCGTATACGCTGCAAGCATTGCTGAATATATGACAGCAAGTTTTGAATCTGCGCCGTCTTCGAAGCTATCAGATGAAGGTAGACACCCGCAGACGGAATGAACCCAAGCGTCAACGGAATCAAAGCCAACTGTGTGCTCTTAGCCATCCTCCTTTCCATCAAGATAGTATGACTGGGACTATATGCATGGCTCGTATGGAGAAACGGCTTATACGTCGCTTTTGGCCACTCTTCGGGCAGGTTCGTATCAATAGTCTCCAACGAATCATAAATTGACGGATGTACAGCCCCGTTATTCATACACCGAATCAGCATATCCACAGAGTTGTGATCTTTCAGATGATGCGAATGGAAGATAGCATCGACCTGCGCCTGAGAACTGAACTCACCCGTCTCTTTCTGCGCCCTCATCATAGGGAACGGCGAGGCAGGCGGCAAAGGCAATGCAGGCAGTTTGGGGAGCAGTGTCTCCATGTCCATCATGGCAAGTTGGTCCGGGAGTTCAGGAGCGATTTCTAGGGCTTGGAGATCTGGCTGGCGCTGCAGAAAGTCTTCGAGAGTTGTGTCATCTTTTAATGTGTCCCAGTCGTCTGTTGCTGTATCGGTCTTGGTAAAGTCTAAGCTCGGTCCCTGGTCTTTTGTTTTCTTTCCTTTGGCTCCGGTCCTGGCTTTCACAGCCTCGACATCGATAAAGTTGACACCCCAGCCAATGCATTGTATGCGCTGATTGTCTCCTCCGGCTGGAGGTGGTGGCACATCTTTCTGCAGTACTTTACCTGTCTCGGCGGATATGATGTCCATGAGGCCATCGCTCCAAGCGACAGCAATTGACTGACCTGTCCACGGAATCAGTATGAATTTTTAACGACGAGTGCGACGCTGATATCTTAAAAATGTACCGTTGAATTTCCAGCAAATGTAGTCAACCGCAACCCTCGCGTTCTTCCGCCTCACGCCAAAAGCCCTCTGCCCGTTAATCCTGTAAACATCCAGATTCTGCTCCTCAGTAACAACAGCGAGCAAATCCATAGTAGGGCAATAAGCCATCATATTTGGACGAACTGGCTGCAACAGTATCTTCTCCGCTTGCTGCAGAAGCCTAGGTCCCTCAGAACGCTCCATTCCCGCTGATCGAAGTGGACAGGATAAGCCAGAATTGCTGGTTAATTGAAGTGTAATTAAGGCTGTGATATAGATGAGCTGATCCGCAGTCCGAAAGTGTTGTGAGTATCGTAATTGGTCTCATCTCTGTCGGAGTGGGGATACTTGCAAGTGAGTGAATGTTTCGCGACTATTTTGGGCAAGGATTCCTTACGCGAGATCACGTGAGTCACTCCTCGACATCCGTCTTCCATTCCAATCATGATGCGCACGAAAACTCAAGGATAACAGCCAACGCAGAGTACAAAGCCTGTGACATTTGACAAAAGCGAATTTTCTTCCCGTCACATCCAGCCAATGCATTGCGGTTTACCTCTCGAATTCCATGCAAAATACCAAGCATACAGTCAACTTTCAAGTCCCATGAGCTGCTCTATCATGCTCTAGCACTATGTAACGCAGTAAATCCTACGCCCTGGGCCAACATCCCAAAACTACAAAGTGCAAAACCAAAACGCCGTCAGCCTCATTGATACAAGCATGCCATCGTGCAAAACGCCATAAACCAATCCAATTATCGTGATCTAGAGTGGCAAAAGAGTAGCTCTCAGCTGGGACAAGCCAGTCAGCCCAGTTGTGGTCTACCCCCTCCTCTTTCGATTTTCGGCGTCATATGTACAGACTTGCCGTCAACCGGAAACGAGGGCATGCCAGTCAGAATAGAGAAGAGAAAATCACAAGTGGGCACACAGCTCACCGATCCATAGTCTTCGTCCGTATATTCTCCTTCTTCACCCGTACACTTCCAATGCTGGGCCGATCATGCGATGGGCTTCTTATGCCTTCGTCAAAGCTGGTACGCTTCCGACCACCGCTGGCGTCATCCGAATCATCAGCGAGATCGCCAAGTTCAAACTGATTTTCCACATCATAATCTTGCATCAATGCTCGGCGGTCGCTCGTGCTATTTCTTGTACTGCCATTGGCAGAAAGGAACGGACTCCTGAAGCCCTCAACACTAGATCTGCGTGCCTGCATGCTTCGGCGTGTGTTGAAACCTGCAATGCCATCCGTAGGCGGCGCATCACCACTACGGTCATTGACCAACGCACCTGTGCCACTCGGATCCTTGCGGGAGAGGTTGAGCAGGTAAACCCCAGAGAAAATGACAAGAAATCCGCAAAGTAGGGAAATGGTGTTTACCGCCTCAGTGGTATTGAAACCCTGGAATAGAAGGAATGACGCAATCAGTGTGCAGGTTGTGAAGGTCACATAGTAAAGCGGGTTGACGCTATCCCAATTAGCAAACCGCAAAAGGAGCAACGATTAGGATGCTCACATGTTGGTAGAGAACTGGCTGAGGGCTTTGTTGAAGTAGTTCATCTGCGTAAGAATGCAGACTACCACAATGATGATGAAGACGTATGTGGAAGGATGCGAAAACTGGTTGTTTCCCGCAAAGGTCATCTTCAGCGCAATTCCAAATGCCTTGATGGCCATGATAGATACAGAGCCGGTAGTGGAGCAGATGGAGAGGTACACCAGGGGATTTGTCCGACCCCACCTTGGTGACACTTTGTAGATCATGATAAATGAGAAGACAGCGACAAAGAAGCAATAGAAGAGGAAGCCTGCCCGAGACGTCAGCACAGAAACCAGAGAGCATGCTTTATAACCTACCAGGCTGCACGGCAAGATGAAGAATTTCATCGATCGATTCCACCTCCTTATCAGGAGGGGCATGGAGAACTATAATGACGGACCCGATCAGACATATAGCGCAACCGATTTTTCCAAGGAGACCTAGGTTTTCGTGTAAAAAGTATGCGCCGAGTACCGCACTGTCTGATGTTAGCTCATATCCCTCAAGAGATCACGATCCTGAACGCACCCAATGAGGACAGAGAGCGCTCCTAAGGGGGTAACCAAGATCGCTGGTGCAAATGCATATGCAGCAAAGTTAAATATTTCGCCGAGAGCCACTGAAATCGGTTAGTCATGAGTGCGGTCGCCGGAAGAAAGATATGTACTTGTTATCACTCCGGCCCACCATATGGGACTCCGAAGATATGAGAAGCCATCTCCTTCAAAGCCATGTCTTTGCGCAGCATCGTTCAGTCCCTATAATCCAACTATTAGCCAGAATGTCCAATGTGGTCATAACCACCGTCTTCCGGCTCGCGAATCCATAGGAAACCTAAGCGCTGACGCGGACTCTCTCCGCCTCGCTTCCTTTAACGACATATGAACTGATAGAGGCACCAAAGATGGACGGGGCTAGCAATTCTGTGCACAGTTCGCGGTATGGATATCGAAGGACAAACAAACGCACCTTTTTTGTAATGACGAAACTTGAGCCTGAATATGTTAGTTTCGATTATCTCAGTCCACCAGAAAGTCACATACCGATAGCTAGCGAGGAAGATATGGCTAACACCAAACCGACGTATCTGTCCATTTGTGAGCACTTTCATTATTCGCCAAAGACCTGCGTAACGCATACTTGTCTTCCAACATCTTGCCGCTAGCAGGCCGTGTGGACCTAGTTCACTATTTTCAACCAAGTGTAAATATACACTGTCGCGCGATGCAGCTGATTCGTATGGCTCTTGGGTGTCGTTTCGATTAGGTCTGAAGATGGAGGCCACGGTTGGCGCGGAAGATGGGGTAGTGGTGATTCTGAACAGAGGGGAATCCCGACGGAACCAACTGCGATAGGACGCGAGAGATGAATAGGTAGAAGCCGGTCGCGTTTCACCAAGCGCCTGAATCTGGAGTATTCAGGATTTTCAAGGGTTTCAATGGTGTAGAGCGGGCGGCAGTCGATGGTGGTTGTCGGTTGAGCGAGTGACAGGCGGGAATAGCAGCAATGGCTTGTGTTCTGCAGCTAGAACCGTGACACTGTTTAGGCGCAGAGTTTAGCGGGGTCTCTTGCAGCAAAAAAAGAGTCGATGAACAGTGGTGATGCGCGTATGTGATGAGTTCGCGATGGGTTTCCAGGTGGTTGAAGGGTTTCCAGATCACCTGGGCTGGATGCACGCCATGGTGGCCCATGCAGGGGGCTCCGCAATCATGGCAGTGCTGTTCCTGAGAACTTCTATTTTCGCCTTCAGCCACGCCGAATCGAGACCACCTGGTCAGTGCAGTATCCTGTCCGGGTAGCTTTTAACAATTTTATATATCAAGTTTCCCGACTCAAAGAAACGCTCAATAGAAATTAATACACGTGTAATAGGCTTAAAGAGATAATACAATTTGTCGAGCACTCAAACAGGCATATAGCTCGGTGCTTAATACGCCTAGGCATCTTATGTCAAAGGGAGTGAGCGCATGCGCAATACAAAAGACTTTATCAATCCGGAGAGTGTGCATAGCAAACCAGAAGTTTTTACTACTTCTTCTATTCAACATGTCACGTTTGCATTTAAAGAACTTATGTTATTTATATCGAACCTGAATTCATTGGCAGACCATCTGAGAGTAGATAACAGCACGAGTATGAACTCCTGACAACAACCAATCCCACTGCTGCTGTGCACCACCATGTCGAGTACCGGGTCCTAATAGTCCTTACGTCTCCTCCTCCGCGAGTCTCGACACTCGTCAGGTCTCATAGTTCCTGGGTATCCTCCAACTTCGAACTCGCGATAAGCCATCCAATATCCAAATCAGATCAAGGTCATCTTTTTAGTACTTACTAGTGGGTATACCGCTGGGACCAGAACGCCGTTGAACTCCAAAGTCCTGACCGATTCATGATCCATCTCTTTGATCCCCCTTTTTCGATGCTCTTCATGCCCTTAGGTAACAGCAAGAAGAACCGAACGTGTGAATTCCTCGCCCCTTTCTATGCCTCCTCATCCTGAGATTTTTTGATAAAAGAAAGAAAAAAATTAGAGTACATTGAAACCCATCAACAATCATTTCTGGGCCTATCTAGGTGCTTGGCTGACGGCTTGTGGCAGGCATGTTGTGGGGCTGTGCGGCGACGTATGCATGTGGCGAACGTCGGGCAATGGAGCAGACCCTCGTCTGTCGAATCATACAAAGGCAAAAAACTTACATGAAGTGATAAACAGCGGAGGTATCCTGGAGACATCTTACGAGCCTGTAAGGATTCTAAGTAATCGGTTAGTCTGACCAAGCGTTTGGAGTTGGGAGTTAGTAGTCGTATTGCGAACAAAGGGATGTGCTCCGAGGGTGGAGTATCGGACGATAATCAGGAAGGACGAGCACGTTTGGCCCCTAGTAAAAAGGTTAGCAAGATATGACAACTGTCGAACCCCAGTCCATCGCTAATGCTTGTTCCCCTCTTTTATAGAGAAAGACTCCACGTGGTAGAGAGCTTGCGAAACTTGCGAGCCATACCTTGGGAACCATCCAAGTGGTCCGTCCCATCCTCAGAATCAGACAGTGACCTTTTCACGCTGTGTGAAGAGACTGATTGATTTAGGTGAGTTTGGGACTGCGGCTTGGGGGCCACTGGGGCGTCCTCCTCATCGTCAGAAAAGTCGATAAGATACTCCTCTTCAGGAGAAGTAACGGCAGCTTTCTCGTTCTCTGGCTGCATTGGTTTGGAGGCATCCCTTGGATGAACCTCAGCCTTATGGTCTACGTTCGCCCCCTCGTCGTCCTCATAGGAAATATAATCTTCATCTTCATAATTGATTTGATCTTCTTCTTCAACCTGCTTGGAAAGTGGTTCGATGATATCATCTGGTTGGGTCTTAGCACTCCTATCTTCAGTTTCACCGGACTTAAATGCATCGCTCTCACCACCGTCGCCCTCCGTCCAGGCAGGTTGACGGTCGTCGCCGACATTCTGGAGTGGAGTTGCGCAAATTTTGGCTCCTTGAGGGCTGCGGGCAGCATCTTCCTCAGAAGGGTATCCGCCATCATCATCTTCAAGGCTGTCCTGATCGTCGGGGTTGCCATCAGCATCATCTTGAGTGCCGTCCTGATCGCCCAAATTGCCATCCACATCATCGTGAGTGCCATCCTCATCGCCTGAATTGCCGTCAACGTCATTCTGAGCGTCGTCCTGATCGCCTGAATTACCGTCAACATCATCTTGAGTGCCCTCCTGATCGCCTGGATTGCCATCGACATAATCATCTGCCTGATCATCTTGATAAGCACCCGCTTGGTTGTACTCATCCACCGGGTTTGCATCAGCATAACCATCTGCCTGATCATTGCGATAAGCAACTGACTGATCATATTGAGCCTCTGGGTTTTCATCGAAATGGTCATCTGGTTGATCGTCCGGATGAGCACCTGACTGGCCGTCGTAGTAATCATCATTCGGATAACCGTCATAGTCTGAACTCCAATCCTGCTGGGGGTCATGTTCCTCTTGTGTTAGGAAAAATTCGAGGTCCTTTGTGCCCCTGCCTTCGGAGGCATTCACCCTCAGTCGATCAAGTCGAACCGAAACCCGCTCTTCGCGGTACAAATAGATCGGGAAAGGGGGAGGGTCTTTGAAGCCGTCTTGGTCTTGTAGAAGTTGATAGATGTCCACTAGTTCAGCCAGCGTGGTATCTTGACACAAAAATGAGTCCTGCAACTATTAGCAGACAGTCAAAGAAGTTAACGAATGCTGACTCACAACTTCTCGATAGGTCAGATGGAGGGATGGCAAGTCCATAGCCAGCTCCTCGGCGTCAGTCAATGACCCTTTCGAAATCATCTCATCCCTCAAGACCTTGAAGAAAGCATTGAGGTCTTTGGTCGCGATAAACTCTTGTTCAGAAGGAAACAAGTAGTCGTCATGAAGGTTCATTTGGAACAAGTATGCTTCGTAGCCTTCGAACTCGACCGTGATGGGATGTAAAGGGGATTTGGGCATAGGTGCGTTGTCCTCGTTGTCAATATATTCCTCGTCATTGACTTCTTCACTTGGAGAGTGGTTGGCTACCTTTCCTTGCGCATACTCGTGGTGTTGTGTCTCCTGCGCAGGGAGGTTTGGGCTCTGGTAGGTATCAGGCACATTCTCAACAGTTTGAGCAATATCAGCTTCCCCAGTTTCTGTCGACTGGCCTTCAGTATGCTCGTTATCGCCTTGGTCGTCAGCCGAAACCGTTCGAGAGGGCGAGCGATCTCCGGAAGCAGCTGTGATAGTTGATACGATTTGGGGTGAGGAAAGCTCCTGTGCGACGTCTTGGTTTCCATGTGCACTGCGCCCTGCCGTTTCATCCAGCGATTTCTCATAATCATTCTCTACCTGTTCGAGTGCGGATCCGTCATTATGATCCTGACTAATCACAACTGCCACTTCCTCTTCATCGTCCGAGTAGTCAATAAGATCTTCGTCGACAATGTTATCGTGCTGTTGCACATTTGGTTCCGAATGGATGGCCATGAATGTATCATCCAACGCAATTTCGCTAGCATCAGTGAGATGCACGTCTGGTATGGAAGCATTGTCATGCTGGCCGTCACCAGCTGAGCCATCATTTTCTGGTTCCTCCATATTGTGGTCATGGTTCTGTGGTGTCCGCCCGGCAACAGACCGAGCATCATCCAGGACAAGGTCCTCATCCTGACCAGCATCCTCTTCCAAATAAAAGTCAAGATCGATATCGCCATCTGCATTACCGTAGTCTGAGCCGAGTTCCATATTGTCCTCGGCAGAGGTGACCGCAAGGTCGGGCATCCCAAAAGTCGTAGCGGCCGACATATCCTTTTAGGAAACCAGCGAATGCTTCACGTCACAAACAGCGGAGCCGGTACAACGCGCGTAAAGGCGTGCGATGCAGCGTAATCGGTGAAGGAACGCGAGCGTAATTCGAAAGATGCCGTAGAAATGTCGTCAGAAAATAGCAAATGGTATCAGTAGTCGCTTTGGAAGAGATCCGGAGGTGTGTTGCAAGTTGGAGAGGCTGGTTGTCGAGCTGCGCGTAGGCTTGAGTCTCCAATTCGCGTCACCAGCTCCCCACTTGCAAACGGGCAACGGGCGGCGAAGCTGTCAAGTCGTAGGATATTGAGAAGACTGTGAATTGTCAACGAGCAGAGAGAGTCCAGAGCGTTATGAAGGGACCGGTTCAGTGCGATGAACGGGTGCCTGTGGGGTTGATGAGATAGATCTGAAATGTGAAAGAGAGTGACGGCGATCTTGCCAGGAGGACAAAGGAAGGCGCCAAGTCTCGTCTAACCTAGCGTGTAATTTCTCCAGTTAGGCCAAGCGCGGGGCGGGATACATTCACAAGTCACATGACTTTATCTCGCCAAGGCCGATATTCACACATCGCCGGAACTGACTTGACCGTTGCAACAGTCCTGGAGAGTGCACCTTCAAAGAGACTACCATTCTGCCGGCTCGTATTTGACGCTTAGAGCTCTCTATACATCTCGTCATTAGGGAGATTTTGTGTTACCCCTGAAATCCCCAATTTACCTATCTCCTGCCTTACCATCCTTCTCCACCCCTAATTCTACCCATAGCTCCCATACCTTCCAGAGCGCTTCAGCCAGCTATATACACCGGAGCCTAGGTACTCAGTCAAACGCAGAGGGCATTCATTTTCATCATGGTATATTCCACTCCTGCGTTCGTTCAATTGACTGCTTACAACTTCCCCAGGTCGTCCTAGCAGCGTCGATATGCACCCGCGGCGGTAAAGCCGTCCTCTCACGCCAATTTCGAGAGATGCAACGCTCCAGAATCGAAGCCCTCCTCGCATCATTCCCTAAGCTTGCTGACAGCGGCACCCAGCACACCACGTGCGAGCAGGACAATGTCCGTTACGTGTACCAACCCTTGGACGAGCTCTACATGGTCCTCATTACCAACCTACAATCCAACATCCTGCAAGACATCAATTCCCTCCACCTCTTTGCTCAGGTGGTGTCCAGCATATGCAAGAGCTTGGATGAGCGGGAAATCTTAAAGAACGCTTTTGAGTTGCTCAGCGCTTTTGATGAGATTGTGACGCTGGGATACAGAGAGAACTTGACGTTGAGCCAAATCAAGACCTTTTTGGACATGGAATCCCACGAGGAGAGGATACAAGAAATCATTGCTCGGAACAAGGAATTGGAGGCTAGCGAAGAGCGCAAGAGGCGGGCCAAGCAGCTCGAGATGCAGCGCAAGGAGATGTCTCGAAATACCCGCATGGGAGGTGGTCCCGCCCGGACACCGCAGTATCCCACATACACTCCCAGTATTCCAACCACTGTGCCAGATACATATGACAGCTACGAAGCCGAGAAGAAGAAAGCTGCCAAGCCAATGCCCATTCGCGGCAAGGGCATGCAGTTGGGCAAGAAGAACAAGACCACTAACATCTTCGAACAAGTTGCCGGTGATCTTCCACCAGAGTCGGAGCCATTGGTCAGCTCACCCAAGACTGCCGCTGCCGCCGCACCAGCAAGCGCCCGGCAATCGACCTCGCTCGACCGCGATGCCGTCCACATTACAACCAACGAATACATCTCCGCCCGTCTAGATCGCGAGGGCCTGCTCAAGTCCTTCGAAGTCAAGGGCGACCTGTCTCTCAAGATCACCGATCCAGCCTTGACTCAGGTCAAGCTCGAACTGCAGACTGGTAACACGCGCGGCGCCCAGCTCATTACACATCCTAAAGTCGACAAGGCGGCGTTCAAGGCGGACAAGACAATCCAGCTCGCAGACACATCCAAGGGCTTCCCCGCGAACATGGGCATTGGCGTTATGAAGTGGAAGCTCGCTCCCAAGCCCGAGGACATCTCCGACCCACCCATCACTTTCCGCGTCTGGGTCGAGGAGTCCGGCGACACGTACAACATCACTGTGGAATACGAGCTGACTGGCAGTGATGCCCTGAAGGATGTCTCCGTCACCATCCCATACTCTACCGACGAACCAAACGTCTCCTCCTTTGATGCCGTATACGAGGTCGCGGGCGACAGCCTGGAATGGAATATCGGCGCTGTCGATGAAGAACATTCGAGTGGCAGCTTTGAGTTTGAGGCGCAGGCGGATAGTGCGGAGGAGTTCTTCCCGATGCGGGTTAGGTTTAGTAAGACGCAACCTTTTGTTGATGTCGGGGTAAGTCCTTCATATCTCTTCATATAGACCACGGCTAACATAACGTAGATCTCAAATGTCACTTTGTTCAGCATGAACCAGGACATTAACTTCACTCAGGATGTCAAGTCTGTTGCTGATGTCTACGAAATTGTATAGAGCATCAATAAGATTTGGAAGCTTCTTCTAAGTAGAACGGACTGTTTTTCTCTTTGAAGTGGACCGGCGGGGTTGCTTTGCCATGGCGCGTAGTGGACATAGCATAGATAAATGAAATCAAACTGGATGCTATGGACCGGATCTAATTGCTTTGCGGTTCCTTGTTATCTGAATCTTTTTCTGGCGTTTATGGGCGGATTTGTTTAGGAGATAGCGAGGACTCCACGCTTAGTGTAGTCATCTTCTTCTAATCATATTCTTCGGCCATACAATATCGAACTGATATCTAACATTATGAGACTCAGACCATGATAATGTTGCGCCATCTCCGTTCCTTTTAAACTCTCCTTCACTTCGCTCACTCCACACCCTACTTAACCACCCACCCCGTTATTTTCTCCTTCTCTCCGCTTAATTCAACCTGCTGGATTACGAAGTTGTTTAAAATCCTACCTTTTCTTCTCTACCTTCTTTTCGCAATAATGTCTCTTCCACAAATGCGAATCAGTAGTGGAAAAGAGGGCAGGATTCGGCCTACAGCAGTGGATTACATAGGGCTCCTAAATTAGCATCTGGTGTTTCAGTGTTAGGAAGTGGTGAGATGATGGAGGGGGAGTGGAGGAAAGAACGTGAATGTAGGACACGTGACTTAGTATGAGCTGTATAGCAGTGCTTGTCCTGCATATGCTTAAAGAAGTTGTTATATACAATGTTATGGGCGGTAGAACCACTTTGATATCTACACCGTTTCGCAATGTCCCTATACAACAGTTGAGCAGGTAAAAGAAATTCAAGTCTATTATTCGTAATCCCTAAATTCCGGTATTTTAGCTCAACACGTTTCTATATTCTAGTGTAGCTTCTCTAATTTTTACGTTCTTTAATAATATTTTGTGCGAAATGTTATGCTTAGTTTTAGTATTTCTAAAATACCTTCGCAGGCAGCCTTAAAACAACTAAATCGAGAAGTAGGTTGGCGCTGGGCTTTAGAGATCATCTTCGATTACAGCGACTGTGGTACTTCATTGGTAATAAAAATACCTTCTACTAAGTGATATCCTAATTATAGTAATAATAATTTAACTGGACGTGCTACATGGTTCCCAGTCGGTTCTATGAACATGCGATATCAATATTTGCAGCAGAGTAAACCCGACTCTAGAGGACTGTCCCTCTAAAGTCCAGACCTTTGCTTTTTGCCTACCTTGCACCATTCCAACCCAGCTATGGTGAGCGCAATATCCTAATTAAAATTCTATCTACTGCTACTATTAACTTCATGGAATACTCTATCAAGCAAAGGGGCACAAAAAGCATACAGTAAATTAGTCTACTACTGCGAGTACTTTGATCAAATCAACAAATCGAAAACTGCATTACTATATGATAAGTCACACAGATTCACCTCGCATCAGACTATGAACAAATACAATTAGGCAGCCAGTCAGACTTTTAGTTTTAGTGGATCCTCCGCAAAATAGATTATCAAGAATTCAAACATGAAGTGACTCCTTATTCTATCTGCGCTGCGGATAACAAAAGAGAAAAAAAAGTGACAAATAACTGCAAGTATTAATACGTTGTTCAACCCCAGAGCTACGATAGAGCCCCCCATGATGAAGCTCACCTGGACCAGAAGAACTTCGCACTTGTTGGGAACTGAAGTCGTATCTTCAGGACTGGCAGGTAGTGGGTAGCCATCGTCGATAAAGCGCACACCGCGACCAGCAGGCCACGGTTGTGTGACAGAAGAGATTTTCAAAAAATGACTATGACGCTGCCTATCCCCATCACTGACAGTTACAACGGTATATTGCGGCGCCGTCGTCACGAACAGCATTCTGCGTTTTGCAACCATCGGACCGTAATTGACTTCTCTGCTTTAGTCGCAGTGGAAAAGAGTATCACGGTGTTTGCTTATATAACTAAATGTGAATAAACAAAAGTAAATATCTATCACGAAAAATGCCACAACAATCACCGTCAATTCCTAAATAGCTGATTGCTATCAATTCCACAACTTACCAACCCCGGCTTTCCGTAAATTATATTAAAATTTGTAATATTAGATGTTAGCTAGATTTCGGCACCCTATTTTATCGGATCGTTGTTTACGACTCCTGGTTTTTTCCTCTAACTCGTTTTGTTTACCCCTGAAAGAAAGTAAGATAACTAAATATTCAGTGAAATGGTGGGCCAGGCCCTGCATGTCTTGAGGTCATACCCAGGCAGAGCATATCACACTATTGTTCTTATAACCACTGCTATATGCGAACTGAAAGACTCAAACTGAATAAAATCTAGCTAAGTAGACTTGGTATGCACTGCTGGTAACTACTACCATAAATTATGCATGTTTCATTTGCATTCGAAACCACTTCCGCTTTCTCCTCAAAAGCAAAATACGTCCTAAGCACAACCGCTCATCTCCCAGCTCATGCCCTACAAAAGCTCGAGCAGGTTCAGTCCAATATATATATTTGCACCTGCTAACGATTAAAATATAATTCACGAAATCTAAAGACTAGAAAAATGTCCACCATATTCATGAACCGACCCCTTGCCCGTCGGGCACGTCTTCAAAACCACTCTTCCCAGGGCTGCTGACAATTTGAGAAGATTCACTTTACCGATATCTGAGGTGTTAAAAGATCACTAGATAGTGATGATGGTGATCTTACGGATCTATTACTAATCATCACTCCAGTCTATGGGGAGTGGATGAATTTGTTAAACCCTATCTGGTAACGTGTGCACCGCCACACTAGCGATCCGTTTCTGATGACAGCGTGGCGAATAAAAACATACGCACGACTATAGCGATATCGGACGTGAAATGAGAAGAATAAAGATATAAGTAACGCTACGAAAGCTAGAGACTTAACAATTTTAATGTTGAATACTCAGATTGTACTTCGTTGAGGTCACTTGTTTTATATATTCATTTCCTTCCACCTATGCTTTGACAATCTTCACTTTTACCATACCACTACAAACATTTTCAACGTCTTTCAAAATATTTTTCTTCTATTTACGAAAAATTAACAAACATCATGACTACCGTCTCTCCTTCCGTCTCTAACCCTGGAAGCGGAACCCCGTTCACAACTCAAAAGCGTCTCCGCGATCTCATTTTCAACAATGACGGCAAAATAGTCGTGGCACCAGGTGTTTACGATGGGTTCAGTGCGCGAATAGCACTGGAAGTGGGGTTTGATTGTTTGTATATGGTATGTAAAACTTCAATTTCTAAACCACTTGCCCTCTCTTTTTGTTTCGGAGGTTCGAAATCGATGAGGGAAAGAACAGGAACTGAAAAGACAGCCATTTGAACTTCAAAAATGTTACTGACAGAGTGGATGTGAATAGACAGGAGCAGGAACATGCGCCTCAAAACTCGGAGAAGCAGATCTAGGCTTCGCGACCCTGAATGATATGAGAGAGCATGCGGAGATGATAGCGAATCTAGACCCAAGGGTGCCACTGATTGCGGATGCGGACACGGGGTATGGAGGTATGAACTACTCCTTTTTCTCTCCCATGTGGCAATAGTGATTAACGAAGAAAACAGGCCCCAATATGGTTGCCCGAACTCTCGCATCTTACCATCGCTCCGGCGTCTCCGGCCTTCACATAGAAGACCAAATCCAAACCAAACGCTGTGGCCATCTCGGGGGCAAGGAAGTCGTTTCCATCGAAACCTTTTCATCCCGCATCCGTGCCGCCTCCCAAGCCCGTCAGCGCATAGGTTCCGACATTGTTATCATCGCGCGGACCGATGCGCTACAAGTCTCCGGTTTCGATGACGCAGTAAAAAGATTACAGGCGGCGGTAGAATGTGGCGCAGACGTTGTGTTCCTGGAGGGAATTACCTCCAAAGAACAGGGCCGGAAGATTTGTGAAATTATGGCGCCAACTCCTGTGTTGTTGAATATGGTCGAGCACGGCGCTACGCCTTCTATGACGCCACGGGAAGCGCAAGAGCTTGGGTTCAGGATCATGATTTTCCCGTTTGCGAGTATTGCACCGGCGTATTATGCGATTAGAAAGGGGTTGGAAGGATTGAAGGAGAATGGGGAGACAGGGATACAGAAGGAGTTTGGCCCGAAGAAGTTGTTTGAGACGGTTGGGTTAAGGGAGAGTCAGGAAGTTGATAGAGAAGCCGGGGGGAAGTTGTTGGCGGGGGTGTAGAAGGGGTGGAGGAGGGTTGGAATAGGGAATGGGCGTTATCGGACTTTAAATAGGAAAGGCATAATGAATAGAGTAGAGTTGATTGCTTAAGCTTTTGGGTTGTCTGTGTTATGGCTCTTGATATATATGTTAGCACCATGTATTAATTCATGAGTACTTCTAAAATGGAACTAGCGTCGTGATAGTACGCAAGGTTAAAAGGCGACTAAGATCAAAGTGTTTACAGACTATGGTTTATCGTTAGTTACGCATGATTGAAATTAAAGCTAAAAGAATTGTTTTCAGAAGCTTCTAGTAGATTTAGATAACTGAGGAGGAGAATGGCTTGTCTAGGCAGAGCACCAAGGAGTAAACATGGTTTTTCCCCTACAAAGGGTTTTCCGAAATAGATAGTGGAGTCTGCGTGGAACCGTATCGGACATAAAACTAGAATTAATAATAATAACAGGTTTATATAGAAGGGAAAATCGCTCACAAATCAATCACCGTTTCGTGGCACGATAACATATCAACTCTTAACTTATACTACATACTAGCTTAATTATACGGAGTGTCTTTGGGGTGCGTCGACAGTCCAAGAGAACTTCTCCGTTTCGATATCCCCTTAGTAGGAAGAAAAATTATCCAACTGGGAATTTATGGTCTTTTTCACGGATCGCAGAATCCCTCCCTTTTGGCAGTTTGTTGTTACATTTCTATGATTAACTACATATTTCAACTTTTTGCTCCCATCAAGGACCTGAAGAATGTGCATTGAACTGTGAACTTCGGAGAAAATGTGCATATTCGCACTGCCACCATATCTTTCACAGCCTGTTCAACCCAAATCCAAACATGAACAAATAGACATGGTTCAAGCAGAACCAAAAGACAAACATTTGCCAACGAAATATACTCTCTTCGCTTTCTGTGCCACTTTGTCCTCGTATAAACAAAAGCTCAAGCTAGCAGGTGATCATGTTTGAATACCATTATAATGAGTATCAACCTCCTCCAGTTCCTCAAAAATAAAAAATTTCTGCCTCTCTAAAGAAATGACAATGGTTGCGTTCCCTCAGAGCCTCACTTACCTCTTAACCACCTAAAGTTAGCGCATATCGCGGGCCACGCAACATCCACTGGACCCATTACTGCCATCAAATCTCCGAAAACACCACCTGGAAGACCTGGCGCAAAATTCCTTGGGATCGCCAAGGCACCCTGCATTCCCAAATCAATAGAAAAAAGATTACAGAGAGAAGATGTCAGAGGCTGCATTGGAGGTAGTAGGGTGGAGAGTCAATACTATTCTGGGGGAAGAGAGGAGGCGTTGGTGTGGGTGCTAAATTTTGTAGAGGTCTATGTGTAGTGTCTAATGCCATCAGCTCCGGGCACCATGACATGAGACCGGTAACGAAGACACTGCCCGCGACACAGCAGGTGTGGAGGTAGAACAGCAAGCCGTATCAACAACTGGCGAGCCGCTTTAACAGTCCCAGCCACTCACCAACCAGCCTGATGACCCAGTGAGAAATGTTTGAGCTAGGAAGTGCTCGGACCGGCTTGCCTGAACATGTTGCCATCTTAGGCAACATGGCCCCTTTCAGGAAGTTTGGTTAACCAGTATGGTGGCGTCAAGGGGGCATGCGGATGGTTGACGTGAAACTCATAGTGGTCGAGTCACGTAAGCCGGTGGCGAAGGTCCGTCATTTCGCTAATGGATGATATTGAAATTGCCGTCCTTCCAGGCGAATTCAGCATTTCCCATAGTATGAAAGTACATCCGGTTCGGCACGAAAGGAGTGTTCTCATAAGCACTCAGCATATGCGGAGTGGTTTCGGGAACTGGACGTTCATCTGGTAATTCTGTCAATTCTGAGTATCACCGGGAATTATAAAGTCACGGCTTACATCCTCTCTCTTGATGGGACGTGCAGTTGTCGTTTATATGACTTGTTAGATGCTCCTGAAATTTCCACAGCAAGTCCCATAGAATACTCATGCTCATCCTGGTTCGGATTCTTAGCTGCAAGCCTTTCTTCCCAGGTTCGCAGACGAGGTCTGGGGTAGGGTTGGTCCACATATAAGCCAGTATATCTCCAATGCGCCCAAGGCAGTCGTTCTCCACGACAGACGTTGCGCGGATTCCAGACAATGATGCGTGTAAGAGGTTTATGCCACTCCGGGTATCAAGAAAGGAGGTGAAATAGTTGTTTTTAAGGACTTTCAATATAAGGAAAGTTGCTGAGACGAATGTTTGTGGCAGAGAAGCGGGGCCGTATCGCAGCATAGTTTGCGTGCCCCTATCAGCGTGGAGGGAATGCTGAACTAGCGAGCAGGCTGTGAAATATAAGGTTAATATCCGCTCAGTGTACGCCTCGGATGACGCTTCATCAAAGAGATAAAAGGATTGTAAATGGTATCGGGCAGCCAAAATATAGAATCGGTGAATTTCAGACATTTCACCAGCAAACCCTTCGATTCTTTCCAACTCTTCAGCATACGTCTTATATAGTGGAATCCTTTCCTCTGTTGGTAGTATTCCAACCGGATCGGCGCCACTCGAAGTCATTGACCGGGAGACGCTGTCTCGGAACATTTCAACTCTAAAATGGAATTCAATAGTACTGTCCAATTTTACGAATGATACTAAACGATAAGATGAGTCTCGCGTGGCTTGGCCTTGAACCGGAGCAACAAGACCATTACCAATGCTTACACTGCATCTCAAGTCAGCTAAAATACCACAAATATGGTACCACCAAATGATGCATCAGTTTGTGCGCGCTCAAAGATCCAAACTGAAGCTATATCAGTGCACAAGCCCAAAAGATGCGGAAATTTAAGTATATCCTAGCTCAGCCTTGCTGTAAGTTGCCCTTACTACAAATTAAAGCTGAATGATATGCTTGAGGCCGTCTGCGATAAACATGGACAGGAGGAAGAGCGTGCACAAATCAATGCGCCACCCGGGATACTGGAAGGATTAGTACCTTTGAGCAACAATATTACAAGCGGCCCATGTTTTCAGTCTGTCAGCGATTTCGGAATCTGTCAGTCGGACTGGGAACTTCGTAAAATCCTGCGCACTCGTCGATCGATGAAGGCCCATTTGAACACATATCTGTATCATGGTACCAGCCCATATATAGCTGGCATCAGGTGTGCCAGTGGTGTTAGGAAACGGCCAAGCACAGAGGAGCGCTAGACTTTGGGCAACTTCTTTGGAGTGAGGTGTTGACTGCAGAATTTTCCATGTGAGGTCCGTAACCAAAGGAGCAAGCCTTGGGAGTAGTGTTTGATCGTCACATCGGCGGGAAGCTACTGATATGGCGGCCCAGAATAGGAGACGGGAAGAGTGGTAGTATTCCTGGGGGGCAACCCCTGGGTCCAGGACAGGAAGGAATGGGTGATAATGAAGAAAATACTCTTGAAATAGAGTGTCGATCTCATCAGCCGAAAGGCGAATAGTTCCCAAAGCTCTAGGAGCTCTGTGGACGAGATGTGCAAGGCCCCACTCTGCTTCATTCTCAACGTTGTCGGTATATAGCTCGGAGAAGGGAGCACCGGCCGTTCCAGATGTACGAGAAGTAGTGATGGACTCAGAGGAAGCCGTATTTGGGAGCATAGATAACATGGGAAGAGGGGCCCAAAAACTCTCCGTAAAGGATCCCGTACTCCCTGCACCACTGCTAAAGGCTTCGGTTTGATATCCAGAAGGGACTTCTATCAATGTATCACGTCTAGACGATTGTGCAGGAACGGAACGTCTCGAAAGCTCCCTTTTCAGCAAATCCACCTCTTTCTCGTGTTCATATGACCTTTTCCGTTTCCTTTCTCTCTTGAAATTTTGATCAATTCGGCAGTCAAGACCCAAACGTTTGCAGCGAGAACAGATTTCATTTGTATGTGTCGGCAAGGCGGACAGGTCGCACCTCAGTTTCTGTTGCTTACATTCGTTGCAAGCTCTTCTCTTCTTGCTGCCATTAGGTATCGTCGGCAGAGTAGGCTGTTGCTGGTTAGGAAGCTGAGGGGCAGGTTGTTGAGAAGGGGCTCGGGATTGGAAAGGTGTGTCGAATGTTGAGTGTTGTGGATTGTGCTGCTCATAAAGATCCCAGTATATAATTGTGGATGGTTGATGAGATTTTGCTTCCATTTTTGCTAGTGAAGGAACTCAGACAGCACTGAACGAAGGGATAGTATAGCCGGTCTTCTATTCTTTGCCCTGATAAGCGGCCCGTGCTGGCGCTTCTGATGGTATATCAGTGTCTGGAAAACTCCCATAGAGATGATGTATCTCCCACGTCCATGTCTACTCCATCCATACCATGTGTGCTGACAAATGAGCATGGTTGAGGCTTACTCATTCCACCCAGGGAACAGGATGGTAGTTGCTTTCTAAATCTCACGGCAGATTCTAGTCTATGATTTTATCCTTGCAAATATAACGCAGCTCAGTGTTTGTGATGTCTGACCTGCACGAACTCTTAGATCTGGCCGTGCAGCGCGTTGGTTCGTGGCTTTAAACTGAGACGCAGTCTCCTTTTTATTGTATTACTGATACTGTAGTTCCATATACTGCCTCCGTTTCCGGAAAGTGAAGAGATAATAACATAGTTTTATGGTGAAATAGACAGATGCCACGCTTAAGCTGACTTAGTCTAATATGCGAAACCTTGAATTCTCTAAGCCAAAGAATGGTAAATATACCGAGAAAGATGTATCACGCCATGGATGCAGCATGGCCTTGCATAACGCCTCCTGTCAACCGTTTGTGGTATTTCAACTACCTCAAATGCGGATATTACCCTACGTCACACTGCTTATAAACGCAAGATGGCTGGTCAATTACAGAGATATGAGAACATACTTGACAGAGCATCTTCGTATATAGCAATTTATGCATTGTGATCGTCGCCCTCTTGAGAAAATTGATGAGCTAGTAAGATGCATGTTTAGAACTCGGGCATCAATCGAGGAGTGGTATCAGCAGAAGTAAAGATAAGAAAGACGGGACTTGAACGAATCAAAGAAGTGTGACACAGAGAATGAGATGAAAAGAAAGAGGCTGTCTATAGAAAGGGGATGCATAATTTCTGAACAATGAGGTGACAGTCACTTACCGCATTTTAGAAGTGACTTCGTTTCCAACTTCGACATGATTCCTTTGTGCAGCGTGGGGGTTGAAACAATTGGAGGGGGGATATGGGCCCTACCCAAAAAGGCGGTTCATAAGGCTGATGTAATATGGAGAGAAGCCCAAGCTCCCCCATTAAGGAAGCATTAGGGACGGAACGTAGCGGAAGGGCTGAGCTTGAGTGATGAGAAGCGTGGGTGTAGGTTTGTAGAGGAGTGTGAACGGTGTGAAACGCAGAAAACCGTTCACATTGGGCCGGGGAGAAAGGATGTTGCCCTTCCAAACCTCGCTTCTTGGGCCGATTTATTCTGAAGTTTGCCTCCTGATGTCGCACCCTCGTTCAGGCGACATTGGAAAAAGGCCGTTTCTCCCTTAATTTCCTTCTTTCTTTTCATGTCAGGGCCCTCCATCCTTCCACGGAGGTGTCCTGCAGTATGAACATGGCATTCGTCAGCATGGTAATGACGACAATATATTCCTCTCGTAGGCCGATTAGAGTCTCGGCTGACTGAATATGCTCTCTTGTAATAATCCGTATTACATGCGCTAGCCTTGGCCACTGAAGCCTCAACCGTCTCATCAAATGTTTTGAGACTGCAGGTAATGGAATCGGCAACCCTGCTCCTCTGTACTGGCTGATATTGCCTACTTAAAAGTAATATGAGAGTAACAAACATATGGCTCGGAGCAGCTCCACGACTCTATAATGGATTCTTTAAACCCTAATACTTAGAAAACTCGTAATCAAATCTCTACCTTCGGAGGTACGCACGGTTTGCTCATGTCCTAATCTTACCACTTCAACACGATACCAAAGACAAGGTATTCGCGCGATGCTTCAATCCAATACAGTCATACTTCGAAAGAGGTAGCAAAGAGCACATTACAATGACCGGATATCTCTTAGATAATCTACAATATGCATTATCAGCTATATTCGAAGAACCGAAGAATTCGATTGTACTGGCTTCCTGTTGTGTTACTCTTGGTTCGTGTTGGCTGACGCATAAGCTGCATTCTTAGCCCTTTCAAAAGCCCCCGAAGTCACAAAAAATGGACAACCCCCTGCTAATAGTGGGCTTAGAGACGATCACCCGATGTCGACATATTTCTAGTGCATATGTATGCCTGAAGTGAGGGAGAGGAGATATGGATCGGAAAATGTATGTATTGTGTGTATGATTATGCATTGTGTTGTCCTCTTGTCTTGTCGACTATGAGGGGTATTAAATTACATGAACAGGGAGCCAAGGATCATATGACCTTCCAGTCTAACAGCATATATGATAACATCTCGTTGTTTGCTGCGGTAAAGTATTAGATTGGCTATAGAAGTTAAATCTCTATCTTTGGGGGATTATCTTATCCAGCTGAGGCCTTGTACCAAGACACTGAACATCAACAAGGTCTGGAATCCATCTCTGAAGTCATCATTAATCCTTTTGGCCTGTTCTAGGCTTCAGTTATCGCTAAGATGTTGCGGGTCCCACCTGCTAATGGTTCAGACAACTCCTCCTCATCAGCCTAGTTGCATCATGTCCGTATCTCCGTTATGAATGCTGATCTCGGGTCTCCAGCTAGTTGATGAAGATTCCAGACGATATGTAACTGTGCGGAACTTTGTTGTTAGTGCACTAACCGAGGACTTATACACGGCCACATTCACCTTTATATTTACCCCTATTAGCCACCGATATTGCCAGCAACACTAAGGCTCTGTCCCCTTATTTATACAAGGATAACTTACCGCTCTATTTGCTTTTTTATTTATATTTGCCACCATAGCTATATTAGAATGGTTTAGGTTGAGGAAAAGGCAAAGATTTTTGGACGTTGGAGGGAGACTCCTTTGATGTCGGGTTTACTTTGCTCTACGCATTGATATTACGTGTTCATAGACCTGATTGGGAACCAGGTAGCACGTTAAATTGAATTATAATAATATTTATATTTGCTGTTTATAATTACCATATTATCCTTAGCCAAATGGGTATAATCGGCAGGCCTCGACTATACCTCGCAGTTGATCATGCTATTCCCTTGGAATGCAGAGTTCAGTATTCATCTACTACTCTCGTGACGAAGGCGGTCTGGTTGTTACCCTTCATGTTTCTTTTTACTTCCTTTATTATTATCTAACTAGTCAACTAGTATATAATAGTAAACGCACATGCAATCCTGAGGACTATGGCGCGCTACGCTATCCGGATAAATCTCCTTTTAAGCCTCATATCCATTAGTAGTAGCAAGGTTTCTCCTTCAAGTCTTGATTCTTTTCGGACTGTGGACCTTACCTAGCCAGATTAGCTATGAAGCACGGCTACCTTTCACGTCCCGCGCTGTAAAACACTACCCAGTACTGGAGTTTAACAATTACAGAATTACGGATTGAATTCAAAGGCAGCTATTAAACTCCTTATGGTCAGGATATTTTAGTGAGTTTTTGAATGGCGAACTTTTTCCTTCACGCTGCCCAGCCGCAGCCTCCACTAAGATAATGGCACGGAATAAAGGTATTACGAGTGAATTCTGCGGCCTCCAAGACATTCTGTTTCGCTATCTAATAATGTTTCATTATAAGGGGTCGTTGGAGAGGTGAGCTAGCGCATATACGACGGTCATGTGACGTGGCTG
Source organism: Delitschia confertaspora ATCC 74209 (assembly GCA_010093945.1). Classification (NCBI taxonomy): domain Eukaryota; kingdom Fungi; phylum Ascomycota; class Dothideomycetes; order Pleosporales; family Delitschiaceae; genus Delitschia; species Delitschia confertaspora. Next base: position 34,656 of record ML993935.1, on the reverse strand, counting down.
TGCAAGCAGACCTGACACATCTGTGCAAGGCATCAACAAAATGTATGCTCAATTCCCCATCTCTTTTCCTCCTACAAGAGTCAACCACCTTGATATTCCACACTAACCTTTGACACCATACGGCTTCGACACGGTGTTCGGCAATCCGTCGCTAATATGATGGAATACCTTGGAAGTTTGCAATCTTGTCTCCCGACCGAAGAATTACAAGCCGCAGTTCCCCAAGAATGGCACCATACGCTTTTCCTCACCCTTCTTGCCGTTACTCTTCCTCTGCTCTTCATAATCCTCAAAGGAATCAAAACCAAGCAAACTAAAACCAGGCGCTTCCAATTTCTCGACTTACCTCCAGAGCTACGCGGCATGGTATACGACTTCCTGCTCGAGGATCCTCGTTACCCTTCAAAACCAATACTCCCTAAGATGACACTTCCTAGCGTATGGAGAATGCTCACACGCAGGCCGAATCCAAGTTCCTCTACTATAGTATTTCCCAAGGAAAAGAAGCCCAGCAACTGGATCTTCGCGACAAACCGCCAAATCCATGCCGAGTACATGGACTACCTCTGCAAGCGGCGCAAATTCCAGCTCACTATTGCCCCAGAAAACTATCCTCAATACAGAAAAGAGATCTGGGCCATTGGTTCCTCGACCCTTCAGCACATTCGTAAATGTGACATCAATCTCATCGCCACGTCCACGATGCTCGGCGTAAAGGATCCTCGTGATATGGTGCCGGGGAGCTGGCCTCTCGCCGCGCAGATCCAGAATGAGCTAAGCGCTGCTAAGGAGATGACTGAGTTGAGTCTGCATGTTAGAGCTATCGGAAATGTGTTTTGGAATCCGCTTTGGTTGTGGTATCATGCTACCATGGCGTTATGGGGGATGGGGACAGCACAATCCAATGCTCAAGCTCCACACGCAGAGTCATGTAACGGGGACGATGCTGCGGATGAGGATCAGCGTATCGGATCCAAGTTCAACAAAATCACATTCAGTCTGGATACCTGGAGCCCAGGAGAGAACTTCCTTCAAAGAGACGACCAGGGACGCTGGGGTTGGTATTGTCCTGACAAGAGTCACTGGATTAGCGCAGGCGGGGATGAAAACTTGACGATTCGTGAGTTCTGCGCGAAGATATATTATGAATGTATGACTTGCATCCGTGAGGATAATGGATTGCCGATATTTGTATAGGCGAATGATGTGTGAGCGAGCTGTTCTACGGCGCTGTGACAGGCATTTCTCTCTCTAGGGTTAATGAGGAATGAGATGTATAATTATTTGGGCAAAGTTGTGCTGTTTGATAGGGGGCGTTGTACGATACCCTCCTGCTTTTCTATATAGTCATTTACCTAAGATCCTGTTAACCTGACCGTCTCCTCAGATTTTTCTTGATCACTTGTAAATCACGTACTACTACCGTTGCCTTCAATCCGACTCTTACAACCCGCTTTTCTGCACCTGTAATCTTGATTTAATGCTTTTATTGCATTTCGATAAATGTAATCCATCCTCATGAACTATATTCTAGATAAAAGTATGTCGTTTTCATCCTGGGCCTATAGAGTTAAAACTATAAATATCCACTAATACCTCCAAATCCACCACAATCTTCTTCCTCCTATTCCCTTCTCTCTTAAATTATTTTCTCCTCCTAGAATTTCTATCCGTATATTCCTCAATACAGACGCTCTAGTGGACTCTCTTGTACATGCAACTCAAGTCCCAATAAGCCAATTCCAGCTCCTGAAGGCCACGCCATAGCACCAAGGCCCAATTACAGTTCCACCAGAGAACCTCCGTCCTCGTTATAGAAAAGATTGTCCAATTTATAAAAGGTTCTTTTAATACCCTGTTGCCAAAAATAACAATCAATAATTACATCTTACCTCTGCTGCCCGCTTTTATTAAAAAGGCTTTCTAGAACTTAACCGAAACTCATAGGACATACAATTTCATCCGAAGGGTACTGAGGAAACTCGTAGATACGAAGCTTAAGAATGAAGCGATTTCCTAACTGTTTTAATGAGTCCAGTCATCTGAACAGCATCTATAAAAGATGATAACTCAAGAGTGGCAACCCAAATCACAATAGTCAAGCTCTATTCCTCAAATCTATCTCTCTACGTATGCAGGTCTAAACTACCCGCCCAGAAACCAGTGCTTATGCTATACTATACACACGACTCAGAACCCCCAAGTCCACGCTCAAACTACCAATAACTAGCACCCGGAAAACATGCCCCATATAACGCCTTCGGAGCTCAGAACCCTCGAACCATTTCGCTTCAAATTCCCAACTCTCATCTCTAGGCCTTTTTATCTGCAGAGCGTTGCAACTTCTCCCTCTTCCCACGCGGACTCTCCTCTGTCATACCCTTCGTCCCCTTTCCCTTAAACGGATTTTTAAACCTCACCCCTCCGACCACCCTCTCTTCCCAAACCCCTGTTTCATCCGTTTGATTAGAATCCATAAAAGGGTCGTCTTCGGGTGGAGGAGTGCCTTTCGTACCATATGGCGCATTCAAAAGTCTCTCGAACTCCCCGTCTGTTTCACCCTTACTGAGAACAGGTTCAGCACCTCTTTTCATGGGAAGAAAGCCGTAGCCGATCGCATTGCGGCGCTGCAGTAGTAAGGGGCTGATGACACCCAAGGGGCTGCGGTTTGGAGAGTCCATCAGGGGGCCGCCTGTGCCGGGAGAGATCTTAGACGAGTCTTGCCTGGAGCGCGCACCGAGATGCGATGAATAACCGGTAGGTTCTTGGGTGAAGTAGTCCTCGTCTGTGGGCTCATCTAGTGAGATTCGGGGGGAAATGGAATCGCCTTCCCTAGTCTCACGTTTGGCATCATCGGTTCCGTCGAGAAGCCCCAGATCATCATCATCGCTAAAATCACTAAACTCCTCATGGCCATCAAGGAGCCTAGTAAAGGATTTGAGGCCCCGTGAAACAGGCTTGATGGAGTGTCGAGTGCTTCGGGCCTCTGCGGTTTCATCGTTAAGATCGAGGGTATTGCTTGTGAATTTCTTGGGTAATCTGCTCTTCTTACTACTCTTCTTCGGACTACCCAAATCAGAATCGATGCTAAAATTACTGGTCACCGTACGCGGTCCTGGAGTGGGGCTGGGTGCGCGAAATGAGAGGTGTGAGCGGACTGAGGGGTGTGAATCTGGACTACTTCCTTGAGGCGTAACTCGTGGACTAAGACGTGGAGTGCCATAACCTTGTTCTAGACGAATACTCGCAGCGCGAACAGGCGGAGCTTGAGGTTCCTCATTAAGCCAGGGTGCTACTTCGTCCCGGATGCTGGGACTTCCTTTAGATACCACACTGACTGCACTAGGTTCCCTTTGTAAACTCCAGGAAGGCCGTCCCGCGCGTCCTGGGGAACCATGTGGAGAACCATGGGTGGGTGAATGAGACCCTTTCTCTAGTGGTAACCACAAGTTTTTTCCCAAAAATCCAGTGACAGGTTGGATCACTGGAGCTACAGTCACTGGCGTCGTTGTATCCTTCTCCTCTTTGGAAGCACTTTTGAGTCGTTGGTACTCAACATAGTCGTCAATCTCCGCAGCTAGCGGGCGCTTCAGGAGTGCTTCCGGATCGATTTGTTCTATTGCCTCAAACTTGATATCGATGACGAGATCAGCTAGTTTGAGGTCATCTTCCCGTTCATGGTTTTCCCTTTTCCATTTCTCCGCAATCTGGTGTCTAGGAACCAACCGGACGCTCCAACCGGCTACCTTAAACAAGCCTTCATATCGGACTCCTACTTTGGGTGCCCATAGATTAGTGAGGGTATGGCTACGCAAAACTCGAATAAGGTGTCGGCTCTTGGGGTCCGCTGCAGTGAGACGAAACCTGCCGGGGTCATTCCGAGGGCAGCGGTACGTGAATTCTTTAGGCGTCGAAGTCATGATCTCATCTTCAGAGGCTTTGAGAAGCAAGGCGTACGCCTTTTGGTCATCGCAACAAATACCACCATCGGTCGTTTTAAGGTCAATGATGCCCGCATGATACGCGAAAAGAGGACTGATCCACCAACTATAGCGAAAGTTAGATAAATGGACTCAAAACATAAGCCAAAACGAGAGAACACGTACTCGCCCGGTTTAAACCCCAAATCTCCATGGCGTCTGGATACAGAGGGAGCAATTCTCTCTGGACAAGTATATTGCCAACGCTTCAGAAGAGCCTAAAAATGTAAGTCAAACAGTTGTCCTGAGCAATTGTCAAGATTCTCACTGTTCTGCTCTTATCACTAGGCCTAGCAATACCCTCCAGCCGCCCTCCTCTACCGTACAGAAAAGGCCTAATCGACTTTAAAGGGCCAAACTTCTCCGTCCATGCCTCGACAATGAGGTCGCACTGGTCAATCAGTTTGCTCGGCCACCTAGTAGCTTTGCCACAGACAAACATGACGGCACGATGTATGCCTGTTGCCCGTAAGGTGTTCACAGTAATGATCGGAGAAGTGAGAAGTGTCTCAAAGAGATCATGAAGCAGGAGAACGTCGTCAGCATGCATAATATCAGGACCTTCGCGGGCGACGGTTAAGTCGAGTTCGTCACGAATCCACGATGCTAGCTCTCGAAGTCTGGCCCGAGTAACGGTGGTGGGCAAAGTATCCTCTGTCGAAGCCATTGTGCCTTACCAGGTTTGGAATGCAGTACTGAAGGAAGTTTGTGTCCCAAAAGAGACGAAGACTGAGTGGTACGAACTGGATTGTTGTGGTGAGGAAACGGAGGTGGCAGCAGGTAAAGGTACCAATGGCCACGAAGCGTCATCGACGCACCGCCTGTTGTTTGGCCCGTCACCGCACTTTCCAAACTGAACCAAGTGCCTAATAAATTGGAAAGTGTCATTCATGGCATTATTGGGAAAAGGAACGCATGATGGATGTAAGTAAATCATATGTGTGGGTACGCTCTACAATATTACGGTGTATGTGCTTACGGATGGTATATGTACATCCGATGTTGTAGTCCCCCGTGACCCTTCCCCATCATCAATACCCTGCAGGCTCGAGTCTCTCCGGGAAAGAGGGTGCCTTAATATTAGAGGAACAGGCTACTTTCCAGTTGCGAGGCGTATATTTATCAACAATGGACTTGAAAGCTTCCTGGAGAATAGGTGAGCACAATTTTTGTGAAGATAGTCGAACTACAACTTACAAATGTGCAAAAGGTAGGGTCGCCTTCCAGGTGGTTCCCTTCGGCTTTGCAGCCCGGTACCTGCATGATCTTGTCATTATACCTGATACGAACATAATAACCCTTCAGAGCTTGTCTTTGATCTTCGGTTAGCGCCCCTATAGGCTTTCGAGCGATGCCGTCCGGTTGACCAGAGCCATCAACCTTGTTCTTCGAACTTCCAAAGAGCGACGCCCACCAACTCTGGGATTTGGACTGAGTATCCAGTGCAGGCACCTTAGCAGGTGTGGGGGACGGTGCCATCACATCCTTCTGTCGGAACAACTCGAAGGCGATATGACTCGTAAATGGAGGCCATTTCTCTCCACTGAAGGCTCCCAAGCTTGACAGTGCACCGGCAAGCGTGGTGTCATGACAACCGGAAAGTGCAAATTTAATGTCGCATTCTCCTCCGCGCCCGTGACCAAGGTCTCCGTTCTCTCCTCCCACCTCGACTACTCCGGCGTTTCCCTTTCTTTCAATACTACCAGCCATACGGCTGGTGATGTCGCCCATCAACCCCCCGATTCCCAGCATACGGTATTCTGCTGATTCGGTGTATCCAGAGTACCACTCCTCGACCCCAATTTTGTCGATGATCTCTCGGGCCTTTGCATCATAAAATATTTTGGGTAACTTGGTCTGAGGACCATGAGCGTCGGTGCTGTTGATCGTGTCCATGATACCAGAGAGTCGGGGATGCGAGTCCACAGCAACCTTCGCGTTTCCTGGCATATATTTGGAGAAAAGTTTGGACAGATACTCCATATCTTCGGAGTCATTCCAGCGCTCTGCTGTTCTCTGGGCAAACGCGCGACTCAGATGGGCGAATCGCCTACAGTTGCCATCGTTAGGGTACAGTGTCTCATCTGCTGGTGACCTTGAGATGATGGTTGGAGGTGGGAAATTTTCCGTCCTAGCACTTGAAGGATAAAGGCCGACGAAGGCTTGCTGAACGGATTCGAGAGCTCGTGGAATTGGGGTAGACCGCAAGTAGATCATGTCACTATCGGATATCAGCTTTGGCATGAAGCCCAGCTGGTCGACATAGAGATGCCGTAGCCGCTGACCCAAAGCTAATGTAGTTTCACGGCCTTTATCAGTAAGTTCTCCAGGGTTGCTAGTCAACTTAATCAGATGATTATATCGCAATACAGGAGCCACTACAACTCACCAAACAGCATCAAACTCGCCAACTGGCCCGGTAGCAATGACTGAAAGTAGTCAGTATTCACTTTCCCAAACCCGATCACGTGCGAGTTCATAAACTTGACATACCTGGTCCATCATCTTCACCGAAGGTCTCTAACCTTCGCCGATATCTCAACTCTCCCCACTTCGACCAGTCCGTAGTAGTCATAACGGCACTAGTTAATTGACGCGCCGCATTGCAATAAGGCCAATCTAAAACCATGTTAGGGGAAGGAGATAACGTTTTTTTGACAGACACGTACGTGGTCGCAGCCCGGTCTATGTAAAATAACGTTAGCGCTGTTCCAATCAAGTAAATTCGATCTCTTACATTTTGAAACCTAGGATTTACTGGTGTTCGTTCGCCTGTATACGTCCGGTTAATATCGTCTTTAGGAGTGATATTGGACACTACGAACCGTGACGTAGAAGCTACAAACTAATATCAGTATATATCTCCATCAAAGTTACACGTATCCACAAGTTAACTGGAGCTTTGGACTGGGATATTCTCTTACAACTTGGACAAGCTGAAGCTCCAGGTTTTGTGGATAGAGCGTTTGAAGCTCTTCGGGGCTGTACGGCTTCCGAGGCTGGAAGGTAGTCATGATGGTAGGTAGACTCGATCAATTGGAATAAATATACTACATGAGCATATACAAATAACTGTAGAAAAGTAATGGAACAATCGAAGAAATAGAGAATTTGAGACGTCACCGCCTTTACGATTAAGCACGCGTCGCGGCATACCATATCAGGAATAGCCTCCTCAGTCTCGGAGGAGAAGATCAGGTAGGGGTCTTCTGGAAAAACTCCGGCCCCGTTAGTCTTGAGCCTCTTCCGACTTCGACCTCGACGAGAAGTATTCACAATTTTTTGTCGTGCTCTTCTTGTACGAATATAATGAGGGTGTGAGCTTTATAAATATGTCTTCATCGTTCCCTTGCTAATACTGTAAGTATGGGATGACTCATGACCCCAGAATACTCTTCTACAGTTTTCTCATGGCTAACTACCGTCCCTCGATGGCAGCTTTCAGTTACCTACATTTCGAGCGATGTCGAACCCATATATATGCACTACCTGTCGCATTCGTCTTATTCAACGCGTAGCATACCGTCCTAACCCTCAATGGCAGCCAAAAGCTTCATTCATATCCTTACGCGGCTTACGAAAGTCACCGGTGGATAACAAGCAAGCTTCATCTGAAGTTGAATCGCCCGCTACGGATAAACCCTCGGATTCAACGCTCATACCGTTGCAACGGCCACCATCGATACCCTTGAATGCCCCGGGTGAGCACCCCCCGAGCGGCCCCGCGTCTAACGGTGCAGGCGCGGATGGCAGCTTCGGAATAAGAGAAGGTCAGGATGTTTTTAGCGATCTCCTGATTCCACAAGGCCCCCTAAGCTCTTCAGGGCAGAGTTTAGGAAACACTAAGCCGGCAATGACTAAGGAGGAGTTACATATTGCGTTAGAAGATGCCGAATGGCTGTTTGGCCAGCGAGGCTCGGGAACCGGCCGATACTCTCGGTTCGTACACAGGGAAACCTCGAATAAGCCTGTACAGACCAAACAGCCGGATGCGATGCTGGAAACCGCTCCGACAAGGGCCTCGGAACCATGTCAGCCTCCGACACCTTCAGAACCATTAGTGAAGAAGGTGCCTGCGGAAGCCGACTTCAAGAAGGTCTCTCCAGTGTCGGGGATTCAGAACCATTTAGATGCAGGGAACGTCCATCCGGCTTGGGAACTCCTTCGCACTTATTTTATAGACGGAAAAAGCCCCGCTCTCGTACACCCCAGTCTGACAGATCTTCCCCTATTAAAGAAGGGCATAGTCTTTCGAAGGCTTTTAAAAGCGGTCATCGAGGATTATTTCATTAACCAGACCGCGTGGCTCAGTCCATCAAAGGTGCTACTGAGATACGAACAGGCTAAACTTGCACGTACAGATATTTGGATCGATGGTATTGAGACTTTTACCTATAAGTTGCTGTCGACACTGGCGACAGAAAAGCCGGATATTGAAAGAACAGAAATCCTTGTATCCGAGCTGATGGCGGTTTGGCGGCTATTTTTCCAATGCAAAGGCCCTAAAAATATACCCCTGGCAGCTGTTGATGGAGAATGGGCATCCCTGGCCAGATTTAGGACCCCAGATGAACGAAACAGGGGTAATCATCTATTGAACTTCCAGAATATGTTGCAAACATATCATCCTAAATTCCCATGGAGTAATAAAATTGCCCTTTCCGCTCTGTTCATGTTCGCGGTTTTCAGCCATCAGAAGCCGAATTTCCAGATATCGGAATCCCTCCGGTCTGAGAATGAACCGTTTATCAAACTGATTGCTCAAATTCTCCACCCCGGTGGTAGGGAGTCTCATCTGGGCTCCGTTATCCAAGAGATGGAAAGCTCTGTACAATTTGCGTCACTTCCCGAAGACTTCCGGGAAGAGCTTGTAAAACAGGTAAAATCCGCGCCGACGACAGCAATGGTAATGATAGGGGCGGAGAAGTATACGGATCCCCGCATTTTGAATGTTGAGAGGCCTGTGGCGTTGCAGGACTTCTACAAGAAACGCATTACAAGAGCCGCTGAGAGCGCTGACGAGAGGAGACTTGAGTCTCTATGGCAGGAAGTTCTTAAAGCATATGGACCATCGAAAGAGGGTGAAAACACCAACATCCCGAGACCTGTCTACTGCGCATTCCTCACTGCGTTTCTGGGCACTCGAAAAGCGGATCGCGCTATAGATACCTGGAACCACATGATTGCAAATGGGGTGGTACCTGATGTCTACGCTTGGACCGCCATGCTTACCGGATGTCAAAAGGCTCGTGACGTCGACGGCCTCAACGAAATGTGGGCTAGGATGAATCGGTCTGGTGTGCAGCCTGATGTTTATGCCTGGACAGCGCGCATCAGCGGCCTCATTGAGCGGCGAAGGTTGAAGGATGGCCTCGCCGCTCTCGAGGAAATGGGTAGGGCATGGCTACAAGGCGAGGCAGCTATAAATGCCCCTAACGCACAAGGCATGAAGCGTCCAACAACTCAACCTACGCGAAAGGTCAACCCCTATCCGAAACCCACCATAGAAACTATCAACGCTGCCATCCATGAAATCACCGATCTCCCCGTTCCAAACGGTGTGACATCTCGAACAGCTAGACACAGAGCCATTGACAAGATCCTTCGATGGGCCGGCCGTTTCTCTATAAAGCCGGACGTCATCACCTATAACACCCTCATTCGCCTCCGCATGCGTGAACACGACGGCCTTGCGACATTCAAACTGCTCCAGCAAATGGAAGAAGAAGGCATCGAGCCCGACGTAGCAACCTTCACAATGCTAATACGCGCCTTCTTTGACAACAACAAACTGGACGAGCTCCCACAAGACGAACAAATCCCCAAAATCATCGCCTTACTGGAGGAACTCGAGAACAGAGGCCTCAAACTAAACGCCTATACCTACTCTCAAACCATCGACCGCCTCATTCATCAGTACAACAACATGCCTGCCGTCCGCACAGTTCTGGACCACATGTTGGCAAGGGGACTAAAACCGAGCCCCATGATATACACCAGTCTCATGATGCACTACTTCAATCAAACACCCCCTGACATCCCATCCGTCGACTCCCTCTGGCTCCGCATAACCTCAACACCCGGCATGGTCATCGACAAAATTCTCTTCGATCGCGTTATCGAAGGGTACGCTAACGCTGGCGAAATCGGCAAAACGATGTCCGTGCTCGTCCGCATGGGCAAGCATGGGAAACAACCTGGGTGGGTGGCGCTTACGGCTGTTGTGCGGGCGCTTGTGGAGGCGGGGGATAGTGCGAGGGCGCAGGGGATTGTAGAGGATGTGGTTAGGACGGAGGGGGTGGCGAAGTATGGGGTTACGGGAGCGGAGTATGGGAGGAGGGAGTTTTGGGGGATGGTTAGGGAGTTGGGGTTGGAGGTGCAGGGGGAGGATGATTTGGGGGTGAGGGTGGGGGAGGAGGAGATTGTTGCGGAAAGCTGAGGGTAGCTGGTAGTTGTAAGGGTATTTTAAGTATCTACCTACGCTTAGAGTGCTAGGATTGTATTATAAATGTACATATGATATAGAATAGCGAGGACGAGTACTTCATGTACTTTGAAAGTGGTCTCAGCTTCTGCCCACACTAGCTATGTCGTTGTCCAGAAGTAAGACTGATAGTAGAAAGTAAATCAAAAAGACGCCGGAAGGGGAGGATGATAGAGAGTAAATCTCGAACAGAATGCCGGAAAAGACGAGAGAATAAACGAAGATCAGAAAGCAGCAGAGAAAAAAAAAGGTGTTGCACATGCTACCTTCTTTTTATTCTTCTTCTTTTGGAGTCTCTTGTTCATTATACCCTTCTTCTATTTTGCTATGCTCTCGATTTCCTTAGTTCGATATTATCCAATGCTATTACCGAGCGACTAAGTCTAAACTGCGATACAGAGGCGCTGGAGGGTAAACAATATGTTATGCGAGAAGATATCATAGAATTTTGGGGGAGGGGAAGAGAGAGGAAGGGAGAAGGGTCAAGAAGCAACGTTTGGGGAGGGTTAAGAGGGAGTTGGAAGGAAGAGCAGTCTACATCGCCGTATTCTGGCTTAACAACTTCCATTCCCGTCTATAAACCCCCTTTCACAAATAAGAGTAATCTATAATCTGTTAGTGCGTAGTGTGCCGCTTTCGCATGCCATGTCCCTTCCTTTTCGGCCCTTATATAAACAAACCAGTACCACTCTCCGTCCGGATCGCCATCCCCACAACCCTCTTACCATCTTCAAACCCCAGGATTCAGCCAGTTAATCGGCTATAACCCACATTTCCCATCTAATGCGCGCTCTCTGCTGCGGTGGAAAAAGAGGTTAAACCGAAAAAGGCGGAGGTGGGAATCTAGAATGAGAATTATGGATTATGACGCAGAAGATAATAGGCGAAGGAGAAGGATGCTGTAGGTAAATTGTAAAGTTTAAGAGAAGAGGTAGAAGTGGAGAAGGAAGGGGGCGAGCGGGAGATGGTTAATGTGAAAAAGGCGATGGGGGTTGGTGGGTGAGGGTTAAGAGGCAGAAGGAGGAGGAAGAGTAGTTTGGATTGTTTTTTGGGGTTTAGTAGGGTTGTATTTTTTGTGAGGACCAGAATCTTTTGAAGATGAAGACTTACATTTCGGCTCTCATATAGACCAGTTTCGGCCATCTAACATTCACTCGGATCGAATATTATTAATCTCCTTAAACCCACCCCTCGTCCAGTCTTACACTAAAAGCCAGCCCCCCCCCCCTCTCTCTCTCTCTCAAAAATAAACAGCTTTCCCCGACTCTACCTAATAAAGATCACCCCCAACCCCCCCAACAACTAATTGCTGACAAGAAAAAGACTGGAAAAGGAGTTGAGGGTTGTGAAAGAGAAATTGTTTGCCGCAAAGGCTGCGGTAGATACTAATGACAAAAGTGAGAGGACGAAGCGGCGAAAGATGGAAGAGGGCTGTATATGGGGGAGAGATGAGGATATTGAAGGGGAGGAGGAGGTTAAGAAAAAATGGGCATCGGGAAGGTCAAGAAGTTGGCTAAAGAGAAGAAAGAAGAAACGTTAGAGGCGGAAGGAGGAGACTGAGGCGTAGTCTGAGTTCAGAACTATATCTATATTCCAGTTGAGCGGTCTACGCTCGAGAGAAAACCTGCTCTTCCAGCCCCAATGCAATGCCATCTACTAGTAGTACCATCCCAACCCCTCACTCACCCATCCCGTCCTTCTAACATCATACAAAACCACCCTCCTTGCCATTGCACTCAGGGAAATAGTATACTAGGCTTCTAATTATGCCTAGTACCTTTCTTCTTCCTACCCCCCTCATCACTACTAGCCCTCTTCCCATTCCCATTTCTCTCATCCTTCACATCCTCACTACCATTCCTTCCTTCCTTCTCTACACCTCCCTTCCTCTTCCCACCCCTTTTCCCATTCCCTTTCTCACCCCTTCGTTTAACATTTCCATTTTGCGGATCCTCAGCACCATCCGCAATCCTCAAGGCCTCAAGCTCGGGGTTCTCACCCTCCTCCTCCATCTTCGCAAAATGCCTCGACAGCGCTGGAATGAACTTCTCCAACTGCGCGATATCGCCAATCTGGACCCTCATGTAATCGAACGCAACTGCGACCTTCATATCCTTAACTGGCACCTTAATAACCTCCACGGCGTCGGACCTTTGACGAGCAAGAGCAGGGGCGGGGGTACGGATATCAACGTTGCCGTCCATCTCGGCATCAGCATCTTCCTCAGCGCCAGGTTCTTCCACCATTTCTGCATCAGCAGGAGTAGTAGCACTGCCATTCGCAGCACTAGCATCCGCCCCGTCCTCCACACCCTCCAGCACTGGAAATTTCTGATACCGCTGGCTAAAATGAGTCAAAACCACCGCCCTGGCTCCCATCGCAGCGCCCACGCCCAACGCCTCGCTAGTCGTACTATGTTTCTTGGCTACCGCATCGCCCTTCAATTCATCATCAAACGTAGCTTCGTGAATCAGCACCGTAGAATTCTTTCCAATCTGTCCGAATTTATAACTCGGTCTACAATCACCGGAGTATGAGATCTTCAGTGGATGAGGTGCGGAAGAGGATGCGTCGGCAGGGAAAGTGATGGAGACGGCTTTTGCGCCACGGCAGTGCGCGACGCGGCAGGATTGGATGTCAGCGAAACCGAAGAGGGTGGGATACTCTGCTTTGTGAACCACGAATTCGGTGGCAGAGCTACCGTGGGGATAAGGACAGAGTTCGAGGGTCGAGTCGTCATTTGACTTAGAAAAGGAATCGGTAATCTGCAGAGGGAGGATGCGGCTGTAACCGAAGTCTTCGATGGCGGAGTACTCATGTAGCCATTTGAGCATTCCCTCATCTGAAATGACGGCTAGACGGCGGGACTCTGATAATGAGGACATTTCAGGAGCACGGGTAGAAGGGACACTGTTGTGGACAGCGGTATACCAGGCTTTGACGACAGAGGCGGTTCCGAGATGATGGTCGGCATGGAGATGGCTTATCCAGATCATGCGGAGATTGCGGAGCACTTCCACAAACTCCTTCGGAGTAAAGACGCGCTGGAGCTGACCAAGCGTATTCTCGCCTGCATCAAAGAGGTAATTGCCAATTCCTGGGACCTGGACAAGAGTCGCAGACACGTTCCGATACCTTGAAGGGAGGGCGGACCCAGTTCCGAGGGTGATGATTTCGGTGTCCGGATGGGGGATTTTGGCCTTCCATGCTTCTAGGGATCCCTTGCTCTTCTGGATGTCTTCGTGTGCGGCTTCAGCCAGCTCAAGGACTTCCTCAGACATCTCCTTTTTAGCAGCAGAGACATCGAACGGAGGCTTGACCTCATCGTCCATCACTTCAAAATTCGGCATCAAGCGAACCTTCAGGCCCCTTTGAGCAGCACGGACATTGGAGCACTTCCGAGCCTCTTGCTGTCCTAAGGAATCAAACCGAATCTGAGGCAGGGTCTCATTGTCGTGGACTGGAATACGGTATCTGTCACCGTCAACCTGGCCCAAGTTGACAGTCTGGCCAGCAGCAGAATCCATTGCTAGGTGGTTCGGACAGTGATCCTGAGAAGAGACAATATGCTCTATAGGTCGCATTTTGTCCATGAACTGTTGCAATGCTGGGTTCCCTGCAACACCAGGACCAAGATTCCATATGAAGGCATGGATACCTTGCATGACGCTTTCCGATGACCATTCTTCGCGGTTGACCAATGGTTCAATGTAGTCAATCGCTGGAACCTCGATAATGGCAACTCCTTGACCCGGCCTTGAGGGGCCGATAACCATGTCAGGGGTAATGGTTACCCCGTGCTTGTTCGTCACACTCTCGCCTCTACCTAGCTTAGCATATTTCGGGCCTCGCTCTATCTCTAGTTCGACGGCTTTCTTCGGATCGAACTTTCCTCTCACTGGGTGAGTCCGTAGTATGTAAGAAACAGCTTCTAACGCAGGTTCCGTAGGCGGCAGATGCTGAACGAGAGCCCCAGGCCAGGGAGTTCGTGTGAGTACTTTGATATCCGGTAACGGCTGATCACTTCCAGGCGAAGGGCCTTTGTACGGTTCCAAACTGTGGGTTTCCGGATTGCGGATAAACATTGCTGCGGGCATCTCGACCTCCGAAATGTGCTTCTCGACCAGAGTGTCGAATTTCCAGTCCGAATCGAACATGTGGTTCACCACTGACTTCCGAATCCGCTCGTACCTGAGCTCCCTGTCTTCTGGAGTTTCATTTGGAGGAGCCATATGATCGTTGAACGAATTGAAGGCTTCATCATATTGACGCTTCTTCGAATTTAGAGACGCTTGAGACTCTGGGCTTGATGGCTCCCGTTTAGGCGCCACGGAGATCGCCCAGACGGATAGATTCTCATCTTTCCAGGCTGGCTGAATCTCACCCCTATCGTCCTTCGCCGGGGCAATTTTGAACTCAGTCGCATTGAGCGGGACTCCCTTCCTGAAAATAAACCTCCTACTCGTAGCCAGAATATGGTTCAGATTCGGCGCTCCGTAAAGATTCAAACGAGGTCTCTGGGGTGGTTCCCCAGGAAATCCAGCATTCTGATTCGGGTTATTCTTTTTCTTGTTGTAGTTTTCCAACATCATATCGTAACCCGCGGCGCTCATATCCGCCAGCGTGAGAATCATGCCCATCAGACCTCCGACATTACTCCACTCAGACCTCCCCGTTATAAACAGATCCGAGACCTTCGCCAATTTCGTCCCCATCTGATTGATAGCTCGCTGTGTCCCTTCTGCCTCATTGCCAAATATGTATCGCTTGTTGTCCGTATGAACAAGGATGGTAGTCCCAGGCGTGTCCACCGTGGGGACGGTGAGAAGCTGTATGAAGATCTGCATCGGACCTAGTTCCGGATGGTCTTGCTGGGGCGTGGAGTTCTCGTTCTCCTTCAAGCGGTGATCGTTCGGGAGGGGGTCGAGTAATATGTGCCGTTTGCGGTACTCGCGGAGTTTCGCTAGGCGTTTGCGAGAAAACGTTTGAGAACCGGCCGACGAATCTTTTATAGCCGTAGAGACGGTGGGGTAGGAAGCTTTCTTTGGCGCAGGTCGTGACCCATAAGATTTCCGCTGTGGAGATGTCCGAGTCTGATTGTGAGGGCTGGAGGGCGCCTTGGGCCGACTTCGAGGACCAGCGTTGCTCTTCGACTTATTCACGGCAGTCCTTTGAAAGAATTGTTGTAAAGACTCCGGCGCCTCTAGTGGGGCTCGCTGGTAGCCGCAGGAGGTAATGGTTCGGGGATGGGGGAGAAGAATACGGCGGAATTGGGTCGTTACGGTGGATAAACGCCCAGCGGCTACTGATCTGGAAGCCAATTTTGCGGCGTTTCAAGTGAGCGACATTGATTAAAATAAAGATATGTAGAGAGGCGCGAACGGGGTCAACTCCAGCGCAAGAGTGGTGATACTCCTACCTCTCAAAAAATGTCGACCGAAGTTTTGCCGAAGAAGCTTATCTAATCGCTCAGGTCGGAGATCGTAAATAAAGCTTCAGTCTAAGATCTCAAAAAGACAGTATGAACGCAGTTATAACTTCAAAGTGACTTATCTAACGCTCACGAGAAAACAGATAGAGTAACTTTTGATATGTTGTGTACCTTGCTACAGAATCGTACGCGGATCATGCCATCTAGGTCCTATATCAAGGACATTCCTTTATCCCCAAATTCGACCAGGATATTCATAAAGAAACCTCAAGACGAAGATCAATCATGGCTGGTCTTGGTATTCTCAGATCAAAGTATATAAACAGAAGACATAGAAGGCACAGATAGTTCCAGAGACAGGCCCCACCTGTAGACAAATGAGATTCGTGGCCGACGTCAGGGGTACATTCTCTAAATAGCTATTGCATTTTGCAATTATCGCAGAACGGTAAGATCACCGCCTTTTTCCTTAAAAAGGGGCTAAAAGATAAAAAGCCCAAAGAGCTGAGAAAGACACAGTAATCGCTCAAGAATTCGCACTCGCCGAAGACAATTGTCAGCGCGGGGTCAACTGCGCACTCTAAACCTCAATCAGCCTTTCCCGCCCAGAATAAAATAGCAGTTTCAATCGAGAACTTACCTCTTCCGAGCCAGCGATAGTATATACAAAGCCTGGAGATAAGACACAAATGGCTCTCTCCACACGGCAACCCTGTTGTCTGAACCAAGTGCGCCTAGCACGGCGGTTCGAAGCTGTCGATGCCAAACATATCCAGATCAGGTGGAGGTTGCGAGCCATGGCTCATACCATTTTGCGAATTTTGAGACTGATTCGAATGAATGGATTGCTGCGAGGACTGCGTGGTGTTTTCTGAGATCGGCTGGAGCCCACTGGATGTACTGCTAGGAGGACCACTCATTGAGGAATAGCTCGAGCTCCTAGTAGAATCAACCGGTCTATGTGGTAGTTGTGAGTCCTGGCGCTGAAGAGGGTTGTTGTATTGAAATGGAGTGGTAGGTGTCTGTGCAGCCGAATACGGCCGAGGAGGCGGAACTGAGAGGTTGTTCATGAAAATGTTGTTCTGAAGAGGGGGATTGCTCTGAAATATGTCGTTCTGAACGGAGATGTTGTTTTGAAATGGGTTGCTGTTTTGGTTGAAATCAGACCCAGCACCCATCATCTCCATCTCTTGTGCAATATCATCGAGGATTTCTGGGGCAAGAGCCTTGTGCCGTATGATTTTTGTGAGAAGTGCTTTATATTGCGAGGTTTCCTCCTCGAGAGCCTGATTTGTGTAGAAGAGGTCTCTACATTCCCTTTCCATTGCACGCTCATGATCTGCGAAATGTTAGCTACATTATGAATTTTTCTACCACACAACTTACCCTTTCTTTTCCAACGGAAATCACGAGCAGAAATCTTGTTCCTTAACTTTCTGCGCTCCGGGCCGGGAAGCTTTTTCCCTTCTTCGCTTTCAAGGAAAGCCCTGTCAGGATCTACCTCGTCTTCTAGCTCCCTCCTAGTCCGAAGGGAGACAGGGCCTCTGTTTTGAGTAGTAGTCACGTGCAAAGCGTGTGCCTGACTATGCTCGTGGATGCGGGCGAACAACCGAGTGGAAACGTCGTCAACACGACAGTCGGTGACCGGGGGATGTCCTTGATAAGGATGATGCCGCTGTGACTTCTCCAGCCGAGGTTGACGAAGCGCAAGTGCCCTAGCCTGTTGCTGGGCAAGCATGTTGGTCTGTAGCTGCTGGGCAAGCTTGTTTGCCTGTTGCTGCTGTGCGAGCTCCCTCGCCTGTTGCTGTTGCTGATGCACGCCAGGAAAAGCCCGAAAATTGGAGGCCTCTCCTGCCATGACTGAAGCATGTACAAGCCGTTGCTGTTGTGATACGGTAAAATCGGTGCCCATCACGCCATCAAACGCCTGACCGTCCCATCCTCCGAATTGTCCCCCTAATGGAAACGTGCTGGTATAAAGGTTAGCCGTGTCCATAGGCTGGGCAAGCCCTGGGATCGAATTTATGGGAAGACCCGTCTGTTGCTTATGCTCATTATAGGGATACGCCGGTTTGGTGGGCATTTGGGAGTCGTCGTTCGCAGTAAGAGCGGCGCTTGCTAGCCGTGGTGTCGCATCGGAAGGACGTTGGGATGTCGGTATAGGAGTATAATTGATGAAGCTCTCCATTTCCGGATCTGGTTTTACAGGACCAGCACGATAATTCGAGTTTATAGCCGTTGTGAAGTTGAAAAGAGCCGCCATCTCGGAATCCATAGTCTGACTGTCGCCGGCCAACATGGCAGGATTGATGGTGTCGTCCATGACGCGAATGACCATGCAAATTTGTGAAATTGTAGACTCGAGACAAGAAATGCTTTACTGCAAGGTGAGAGTGTTTTTGTTAGATGGACGTGATGATGGATTTGATAGAAGATGTTGCGATGGAGAAGAGAGGATAGGGACAGGTTACGGCTCCGGGGGAACCCAAGATGCGTCGTAAGCTCGTTTTCTGATCCCTGCCGTGGCTGAGCACAGGGACGCCTACTCGTGACTTGGCGGTGTTTAGGGGCGGGGGGGAACTTCAAGGGGCGAAGTAAACATGAATTCGAACCATCCTGCAGAATAATTGCTATTGTTATGTACGGAATATCTTTGCTTGATATGTCTAGAATATTTGCATCTCGAACTTTCTCCAGAAGCTAAGCGGAGATCATTGATTTAGGCCGCATAGCCAAAAATAAAAGGCGGCTTTTTCCCCGCATATGCTTAGCAGTATCTAACCACTTACGACATGATGCGATGGGGACGGCAGTTCTGTAACATCTATCGCAATCGATACTCCAGCCTAGTTTCTTCTCCTTGTCACGCATTTCTATGATGCGACAAACTTATTCTCGTACCGGTGGTTTTTATGGAGTCCCTTGTCAGCATAGAATGGATGTGGGATATAGGATATAGGATATAGGATATAGGATATAGGATGTAGGATATAGGATGCAAGATACAGGATGGAGGATTTAGGATGGAGGATTTAGGATGGAGGCTTTAGGATGGAGGATTTAGGATAGAAAATGTAAGATGTAGATGCCCACTACAATGTTCTCTCCACGGTCAATACTTGGGGAGTCGGTGAGTCGGAGAGACGGAGAATAGAGAGGAACTGTGATACTATGCTGTGGAAGGGCGGTGGTGGCAGTGCATCGGTGGTCGGCGACAATCCTCTCCGCTCCGACATAGCCATGAATGTCTCCATGATGACTTCAACGCAGAGGTGTATGGAGAAGCATGTAAGAACAGTAAAGAATTGAGCATAGCTTATCCCGCAAAGTCCACAGCCCGTCCGCAGCTCGTCCACCGCTCGTCCACTCTCATACAAAAGGTAAGATGCCAACACCACTTTTCAGCTCTCCTGGGATATCCTGTGAGGCAGTGCATGCGGACGCTCACAATGGATTTGCCTCTTATGGCGCATCTTACGAAGGCCCACCTTTTCGTCCGCTGTCCATACAATCCATATAAGCAGTAACAGTAATTCCGCTACGGAGTACTCTCATTCTCTTTCAGCTGAGACGATGCCACGTATACCGTGGCTGTGGAAACAGGACAATTATTCTTTTTTTTTTTTTGTACATTGGTCGTCAATTGACTGTTGCTTTCGATTTCCATGGTGATACCATAGGTGGTTGGA
Source organism: Delitschia confertaspora ATCC 74209 (assembly GCA_010093945.1). Lineage (NCBI taxonomy): Eukaryota > Fungi > Ascomycota > Dothideomycetes > Pleosporales > Delitschiaceae > Delitschia > Delitschia confertaspora. Next base: position 15,072 of record ML993935.1, on the reverse strand, counting down.
TGGTATTCTTCTTCATAGAGAAGGATTTTCCGTTTCTTAAAATGGTCTTGTTTCCTGAGAATATACCCCCTCTTGTTTTAGCCAGATATGTAGAGTAATTCCCGTACAAGATCCTTCCATTGATTGTAAGATAACCACATCTGAGCGTGCAGAATCGATACATGGAACCTCGTGATGTGTGGCCTTAGGCCCTGTAATAGACGGGTACTTGCGGGCTCTTTTTAACGTTTGGTGGGCGGGTATCGGAATGCAGCGGTTCACAACCACATCTCCAAGACAGCTGTCCCAGTATTAATCCAAGTCTTAAAATACAAGAAGTGACAGAGCAGAAATCTATATCGCGTATTGACAAGGGGGGCAGAAGCGGATGCCTATCTCTTCAAATAAATGAGGAGAAGGTGAGAAACACGCCCGACAATTTGAACATTCCTCGTCAGCTCTATTACAGATACTGCCATGTAAATGAACCTGAACATAATACAGAGAGTGATTTGGGTACTGCGTGTTGTGTGAACGCCAGTTCCTCTTTCCAACGAAGCGGATGTGCAAAGAAGACAAGGTAGAACGGGGAAACATCGCACAGGCGGTATAGTGGCCCTTAAAGAAAATTATTTATCAGTACTGCCTATACTGTATAACGATCTATGCCTTTAAATATCCCGCATGATGAACCGGACGCTTCTATAACTCATGCCCACGGTGTCTACTACCATTAATTATTAGGTGAGCAAAGGGGGTGTCCCTATATCAGGTCTCCTCGTTCTTACCTCCATTAACAAAAGATCCGACAGAAGAGATGAAGAAGAAGATGAAGACGAAGAAGAAAGCTATATAGCCTTCTACATCTCCATAACCTTATCTCCGTCACCTTGTCCTAGTAGTATATCCGCACGCCACTCATCTTCCCTCCTCTCCCTCACCTTATTCAGGCCCTCTCTCCATCTAGTTTGAGAAAAGCCGAAATGGCTTCAGTAACATTGAACAGTATTTGCCGTTGACATGGACAGGATGTGGTGGGAACAGTTAGGGGAACAGTGGTGGCAGCAGAAATGTTGTTTGAAAGAAATAAAGTGAAATTGTGCGCGACAACGAGAAACTGTGTTTGCGAGGGCGCATTTTGCTTACCTAATATATGTGGGGGAGAAAGGCGCGACGGGACTGCAGGCACGACGGAGCAGCACGGTTGAGAAGACAGTAAAGGAGAACATTGAATTGACGACACCAGATCGTGAAACAATTCGTAAGGTTTCATAATTTGAGTTGATATTCTATCAGAGCACAAGTCCATCAGAAAGCTGAAATACAAGCGTATTCTGGCTCTTGGTTACTGCTAATCGCCCTCGCTGTTGTTTGAAGACAGACTGGTGGGTTCTGCGTGTAGCAGGTAGTTAGAAGGAGGGGGAAAATGTTTCCCGGATTCTGTACCACACGGTGTCATGGAAATAGTTAAATATTTGAACTGGTGGATGCCACAAAAAGAAAGGTGAGAGTACTCATCCTGCTTTCCTCTCGTTCTCTTGATATATAGCAATACCTTATACATAGCCGGTGACCGCGCGATGTATCATCCACCTTCGCCCCTTCTAATTATATCCTCACCATATCTAATCTCATACTCTTCTTCCCTCACAACCTCCAACTCTCTTCCCCCACAACCTCCAACTCTCTTCCCCCACAACCTCCAACTCTCTTCCCCCATAACCTCCAACTCTCTTCCCCCATAACCTCCAACTCTCTTTCCTCCATCCAAGCTCCCCTTACACGCGACTAATACAGATCGTTTTCAGTCGTCTCGTCAACCCATCCTACCCCCCTCGTCTTCACCATCGCGTTCACCAAATGCCTCCAACGCATTCGCCGTCCCCTCCTGCACATGCTCTATCGTCTCCTCAACCTTTGCGCCCTCTGCCTCAATCGCCATTCTCTCCTTCTCGAACTCGAGCTTCTCCCTCTGAAACTCCCCTTTCATCCTCTCGAAGTCAAATTTTGCTTTGGACAGACGCGCTTCCAAGTCAAGTTTCGCTTTCGACAGACATGCTCTGTCTTGGGCGAGATCCAACATGCGCATGTCGATTATTGTCCTCTCCTTCTCACCCGAGCCCTCTCCTGCTCGAACTCTTCTTGCTCCTTCTCAAAAGCATGTTTCTCCTTGCTCAGCCGCGCCTTCTCTCTAGTGAGATTAAAGGGTCGGGGATGTGTTGCCCACTCTCCCTCAGCCCGAGCACTCTCCTTTTCAAACTGGATTGCTCCCTCTCCAAGTCAAGCGTCTCCTTCGACAGCTACGCTTTCTCTTCTGAGAGTTTCAATATTCGGAGGTCCAGTAGTCGCACACCGTGATCGAGCATGCCGTCGCTCGGCTCGGTGGTTGATCGCAACCTGATGTTAAGTGGTTCTACGCCATTGTCGGAAATGCTAATGCAAGAGTCTGGTGCTGGACGTAGGAAGATATCGAGGATGTCGCCGTCGTGTTTCTGGTAGTGCGTTAGACAAGCATATCCCGATTATTCCAGAGAACTCAGAAGATCCCCACATTTCCAGCGACAGAGAACTGTAGCATTGAAGTCGGAGTCGGATTCGGATGCAGTGTCAACAGCGGGTACAGCAACATCCTCTCTTTCTGACTATCTCCCTCAAACATCGCCGTTCTTCTTCTGCTAGGTCGGATTCGCCGTGCTTGTTTCGGAGGGGGTTTTAGAGCGAAAAGAAGCTTAGCAGTGATGGATAGGATGTTCTTTTCTCTTCTTATGCTTAGAGACGACAGTAAACCTAAAGTCCGAGTGGTGGCCGCCCTGATGAGGAAGAAGAGCGGAGGACGAATGAGTGGGCTTCGCCGTAACCCCAACTTTTGAAATCTGGAGGAGTTGGATAACATTTCAGGCTTAATATGCAACGCAATAACATATGAGAAGTCGATCATGTTTTAAGAGGATGTTGGCTGGGAGCTGAGGTGGTGATGCTGACTGAAGAGAGAAGGATGAAGAATGCTGCACTGAAAGGATAGAACGTATATAGCTGTGTGGGTCATGGCAATAATATCTGCTGTTACCGAAGGCGCCAACGGGAAGAGATGCGGTGAGGTAAAGGTTGGTTGTGCCTGGACTCCTGCCACACTCGCGGCCTCGCAGTCAGAAGAACTCCAATACTATAATCACGTAGCCAAAACTCACGCCTACGAAAAAAAAAAAATAGAAATCTCGAACTCCTATCTTCTGCACTACATAAACACATGAAGCAAATCTAGACATCTTTTCCTTCCCATGCCATTTCTATACACTAAACTCCTTCATGCATCTACAACTCATCACGCTCCTGCTCCGCACCCCTAACGTCCTCCGTCGCCTTCTTAATAGCCTCCGTGATCTCCTCTTCTGTCGCGTCCTTATTGATATCAAGCTTAATAAGCGGCCGGCCATCCTTATCCTTGATCTCGTTCTTGTGGCCAAAGTCGAGCTTCACTGAGTCACCCTTGATGCCGGCCTTCTCGAGAGCCTCTTTGATTTCGGCTTCGGTGTCCTTCTGAGACTTCTCAGTCTCGGACCTCTCTTCAGGCTTTTCGGCGTCTTTTGAGGCTTTCTTGGACTTCTTAGGTTTCTTAGGCTTAGGCTTAGGCTTGGACTTTGGCTTCGGTGGGGCGCGCATCTTCTTCATCATCATGTCCATGAGGACATTGTTGAGTTTCGTAGTCTGATCCTGGAGATCCTTAACTGTAATAACAGGATCGTCAGACTCCTTCAACTTCTCCTGCGCCGCCAGTTTCTCTTCCAACCACTTCCTGGACGCCTCTTCGGCATCAGTGAGCTGCTTGAGGTCCTCATCTGTATAAAGCGGCGCAGGAATCTCCGGGGCTTTTGATGGTTCAGGGGCGTCTGCTGATGCATCAGAATCACCTTTCAAATTGTCATCCTCAAGCTCGACTAATGGATCCGCTTCCGTGGTACCAGATGCGGCGGCTGCGGTCGAAGAAGACGAAGCGGACTCAGAAGCAGATTTGCTGCTCTCCTCCGCCGCCTTAGCGCTTGCCTCAGTAGCAGACTTGATCTGCTCCTTGACCATAGTACCAACTTGCTTGAGCTGGTCGAGTGCGTCTTGAAGACCCTTGACGGCATCGGGGCGCTTGGCGGCTTCGTCTTTACGCTTCTGGATGGGGTCGACGATGTCATTGAGTTCTTTAAGCTTGGATTTGAGAACATCTTCTGTGGCGTCGTGACCAACTTCATAGATCCAATCACTAGAAGCGCTGAGCTTCTGCTCGAGGGAAGAGCGTTCCTGGGAGGTGGAGGAGGCAATAAAAGCTTCGTCTTCGAGGTAGTCGCGGGCGCGGTAGGTGAAGGCCTCGAGGTTGTTGAGGATTTCCTCACGGGTGCGGCGGGCTTTGTCGGAGGCGTCGAAAGCGGCGAGTCTGATTCTGTTAGTTGTGGTACATGAGGAAATTGATGATTAGCATACCTGTCGATCATGCGCTTGAACTCCTTTCGTGGATGCTTCTCATAGCCCTTTTGAGTGACATGATATGTAATCGCAGACTTGACCGTCTTCTTCTTGCTGCCAGAGGTTGCGGCCTCAGATGCTTCTGCCGACGCAGATGTGGACGAAGCGGAGGAGACAGAGGTAGACGAAGATGGGTCGGAAGTGCCAGACGTAGCAGCTTCAGAAGAGCTCTCGCCTTCCTTCAGCGGCTCCTGGTCCTTCTTACCACCCATACCGAAAAATCCCTTGACATTATCCATAACACCGCCCTTCTTCTCAGACTCTTCCGTCTCGCACGTGACCCATGCAGCTGTCACTTCGGGCAGGCCGGTTACTGGGCTCAGGCGGACTTGAACATAGTTATTGAAGGTTTCTCGGTCGCATTTATCGTTATCGATCATGTTGGTGATCTGTCTTGTCAAATTTCCGCTGCGGAAGTGAAGAACAGGAGCCTTGACCAGCTCCGCACCACCTGAGGGGACGGTTTGATAGGTTGTGAATTCGAACTCCCCCATCATCTGGAATGGGATATCCTTGGTTCCTCCAATCTTGGAGGTAGGAGTGAAGATCTTCTGGTCGCGTTCCTTTAGGTTGAACATGTACTGAATACCAAAGGCGTAACCCTGAATGTCAATGTCGCGGATCTCTTTGACACGGAAGCTGGGGGAGAGACCAGCGGCCTTGAAAGCGGCACCAAATACAGCAGCCTCGTCGGAGTTCACGTTGGATTTCAATTTAGAGGCACCGGCGATGGACTCAAGTGCTCGCTGCACAAATGGCGTACGAACAGCACCACCATGCAAAATGACGGTGTCGATATCTTTGATCGTCAGACCGGCAGCAGCAAGAGCTTGCTCAACAGGTCCATTGACCCTCATAGCGAAATCCGTAGCCATTTCCTCGAATTTCGGTCGTTCAATCTTGTATCTGAAATCGACATCGTCAATGAAGCTCTCGAAGAAAGCAGAGGTAGCCGTATTGGCACTGAGAACCTGGCGGACTTTCTCCGCCTCTTTCCAAAGCTTCGCCGCGGCACGTCCATGACTCTTGACTTTGTCTGCTGAGAGGGATGCACTTTTGGCGCTTGGAGTTGCGACGAAGGAAGAGATCATGTCCTCCACGATGAGAGAGTTTAAAGAATCACCCCCCAGGGTCCTGTCCCATCCGGTGCCCAAAACGGAGACCTCCTGGATAGTCTTATTGAATCTTCCCACATCCTTGACGGTTTTTCCCTGGAACTTCAACACAGTTGCAGAAGTGGATCCGGCGCCCATATCGAAAACAAGATGGACCTCCGGCTTGCCCCCTTCAGCGACATTGGGGAAGGTCCGGCTAGTCGCATAATTCAATCCGACCGCCAATCCATCGCTAACTACGCCGAGGAGTTTCAATCCAGCCAACCTAGCCGCAACCTCAAGAGCACGTCTCTCGTTCACAGTGTAGAATGGCGGAACCGTGATAACCGCATCCTCGATACTGACACCCTTCCCGGCCAAAGCCTTCGCGTTCTCCCTGATATTCTTCAATTCCATTGCTAACAACTCCTCAACCGAGAACGGCTTCTCGCCCTCGGCGAGGGTGTTACTCTTAAAAGAAACCGTATTCCTGTTTTCCAAGCTCGCAGTCTCCAATGCCGGATATCTCTCCGTGTACACCTTAACCGCATCATTTTCACTTGGTATTCCTAGGAGAGCCTTCAAATTTGGGTATACATCGCCGGGGAACCGTGCAGCAAGTGCAACGGCGTCGGAACCGTAGAAACGCTCCGGGAATGAACCGGCGGGGAGAGCACCGGACTTGGAGGGTTTGAATGCGACGGCGGAAACTTCTTTCCGTTTGGAGTCTTTTGTGAGTACGATTTCGAGAGGGATGCCGGGTTTGATGAGTGCTGCTTTGATGTACTCTGTTCCTAGGTCTATTCCGAGAACAGCGGAGGCTGCGGACGCCGTGGAAGAGAAGAGGAGGAAAAGGCCGAGGAGGATAGATAGAGGAGAAGTCGTGCCTCTCCGGCGGCCTGGTGGAGCCATTGTGTTGAGTGGATGGAGGAACTGAGGATTCCGCTATGCGGAGGATGAGGTGGGGAGGACAGCGTAGACGATGTAGAATGAGCGGTCGCTAACTTTGAATTGGGTATTGAAAAGGTTATAAGGAAGGAAAAGGGAATTTATCCCAAGATGTGAGAACTGAGCATGCAAGGTACGTTTGGGTTGTTGTCAGATGTGCTTGCCTTGGTGTTCTAATAAATGTCAGAAGCTACCTTGTCACGAAGCTTCAACAAATGACACCTGGCGTCTATCGCTCAAAGGCCACCTTGACGAAACTGAACGCCCTGGTTAAGCCACCCTATATTATTTCCTTGGTTGATAGATAAATTAACCACCGGCTTACCTTAAGATTCCTATTAACCTTCGATGTTATCTTTTGGATTCTTCCTCATTCTGTATTAGAAGGTTGCAGAGGTTGCAGAGGTTTGCTGGAACGTAACGGACCAATAGGCGGAGACGCCAAGCGTAGTATCACGTGATTTATTCAAGACCATGATTATATCATCAAGACCAACCAACAACATTTTATCACCCCTCAGACACAACCAGTGCACGCCAGGTCTAACAATTGTCTTTCGTGGAAACCCCCTTCCGTAAATGTGCTCGACAGAGAAGGAAAAGGATGTAAAATAAGGGTTTGATCTATCTCTACATCTTTGTTATTTGAGCCTGAATCACTCACAGAAGAAGGGTGTCTATCGACTTCATGCCTCCTTATACAATGTAAATTTCAACGCTTTTCGGGACTTATTTCTAAGTTTCAGTACTCAGGCTCTTGGTTCCCGCTTCGCAACATCTTCCAGACCTCTCGCGCCTTTTAGTCTCGCCAAGTCTAACAGTACCAAGACCATTAGTATCAGCGCCCAGATGTTGCAGCATCAGCTCCACAGACTCGGAGATGTTACTGCACATAACATGTGGGGCCATTGTAGGCCACAATAATACGAAGATTGAAACGTTCACAAGCTTTGTCGATCTCATCGCACGACTCCTATGAGAATCTCTTTCCTTTCTTTCAAATCAAATCGATTCAGTGGTCCTATAAACATATCTGAACCTATGAGAAACACAGTGAACGGAACAAATGAAAAGAGGAGAACGCAAAATAGAAACAATATTCTCACCATTTTGAGAGGTCTCCTAACTTCACAATAGGAACAGAGATATACGAAGCGCCTGGAATTCGAACCAAGACGCTAAATCCGTTATACCAACCCGTTACTAAGATAGTCGGTATCTTAATGTTGAACCCCAACTTCTGCAATTCCCAAATTCTGACTCGTCTTGCACAACTGCGCTTCCTTTACTTCATTTGATATCTTGGTAGTCAGCTTCCAGGAATTAGCTCTGAGTTGACCGGAGTCCGTTCCGAAGATGACGAGAGGAACTAAGCCTTCTTTTCAAATGGCATATAAAATGGGTGTGCCTTTACCTTGGCCTGCTTAGACTGCATTCTTCAAATCAAGGTCTCCTCTCCGTCTCTCTCCAAATTTCAATCCAAACTTTCTCTTTCCAATTAGTACTACTTTGATACCCCTTATTTCTAAAATTTCCTCATGTGCGGCATCACAGCGATCGTAGCACTAGACCAGTTGAAAGGCCGCGATCTCGATGCCGCATACCGCAACCGCACCCGCACAGAACTCTACCAGAGTCTTGAGAAGCTCCAGCACCGCGGTCCAGACTCTGAGCATGTGTGGATCAGCGATGACAACCGCATTGGTAAGGTTATCCAATCTCAATACAAACTCCATCACCAAAGTAGGAACATGAATGATCTAACCACTAATAACAGCCTTGGCGCAAAACCGCCTCGCAATCAATGACTTAACCCCCGACGGCGAACAACCTTTCCACGACGCCCAAAACTCCGTCCACGTAATCGTTAATGGCGAAATATACATGTCTGACGAAGACCGCGCCGCCCTGGAGCCCTGGCATACCTTCAAAGGCCACAGCGACTGCGAGGTCATAATCCCCCTGTACCTCAAATACGGCGTATCCTTCCTATCCAAACTGCGCGGGGAATTCGCACTGGTACTGTATGATTCCAGGAGGCAGTTGGTGATTGCTGCAAGAGACAGGTTTGGGATTAAGCCATTGTTTTGGACAGTTGCCGAGGGGAGGCTGTTGATTAGTAGTGAGGCGAAGGGGTTTTTGCCCCTAGGATGGAAGCCAGAGTGGGATGTTAAGAGTTTGTTGGATGATGGGTGGGTTTATGGGGAGAGAACGATTTTCAAGGGGGTTAGGAAGGTGCTTAATAGTCTCTATCCTTTCTTTTTTCATGACACAAGGCTAATATCTGGAAGATCCTCCCGGCATACTACATGACCTGCCTTTCCTTTGATTATATTCAACAGCAGCAGTACTGGGATATAGACTATCCCGACAAAACCATCTCCGATACTCGAACCGAGGAAGAGATGGTTCTAGCTGTCAGGGAAAAGCTGCGCGAAGCGGTGCGAGTGCGGTTAAGGGCTGATGTTCCAGTCGGAATCTACCTATCGGGTGGCCTCGATTCCTCCACCGTCGCCGGCATCGCCGTCTCCATCCTCGAAGAAGAATGCGAGAAAACCGGCCGCAACATCAACGAAGCCAAGAAACTCCTCAAATGTTTCTGCATCGGTTTCGACGAGGATACACCATTCGACGAAACAGCCATCGCGAAGCGCACCGCTGACCACTTGGGCCTGGAGTTCCAAACTACGCGCATGGACGATGCGCTCTTCGCAACGGGGTTTGTTAAGGCGGCGTATCATACTGAGCACCACATGCCGGACCTTAATCATATCGGGAAATTCTTGCTGTCTGACCTGGCGAGGAAGGCGGGGTATAAAACTATTCTTACGGGTGAGGGCTCGGATGAACATTTCGGTGGCTATACGCTCTTCTACCCTGATCTGTTGCGGGAGAAAGATTTAACCTTCCCCTCCGCCCCGGCAAACGCGCTCCCGGACGAAGCACGTGCTGCTATTGTTTCAAGAGTGGAAAACGGCGTCCGCGGCGTCTTCAAACAATTCGGCATCAGCCGGCTCGACCTCATCGGCTCCGACGGCCTCACCTCCCCCTCCTCCCCAGCTTGCGATCCCCGGTCTCTTTGGCGCAGACAATTGAACAACATATCCTTTCCCTCGCACGTCCTCCCTATGACCTGTGCCGATTTCGCAGAGTGGACGAAGTGCTATGGGCACTGGGATCCCCGGGAAACTACGGCTAGGGGCCAGGACGCCCGCATCCTCTCGCAAATCCAGGATAAATGGCACCCCTTCAATGCAACGAATTACGTGTGGGCGAAGAGCGGTTTACCAAACACCCTCCTCACCGCTCTAGGCGACCGCACGGAAATGGGCCACTCAATCGAAGGGCGGCCGCCGTTTCTGGACCACCATCTCGCGGAATTCTGTAATAATCTGCCGCCAAGTGTGAAGATTAAGTTTGATCCTAAGACGGGGGATTTTTGCGAGAAGTGGATTTTGAAGGAGGCCGCTAGACCGTACATTACGGAGGAGTTGTACAGGCGGAAGAAACATGTGAGTTCTCCCTAGCCTCTTTCTTTACTTCTGGGCCCTTTCTCTTCCATAATCACACCTTACCTCGCCCCTACTACTCAAACCTCCGCTCTTCCTCCTTACCATTTCTCCACATTCTGTCCTCTACCCAATGTCTACCACACTCCTCTTCAGGCCCAAGCTAACACCCCATTCAGCGTTTTACAGCCCCGCCCGGCGTGAAGAAGAACGGACCGCTCAGCAAAGTTATTGCAGAACTTGTAACGCAGGAGAATGTGGACCAGTTGGGGTTTTTGGATTGGCCCGTCATCGAGGCAAGACTGAAAAGGGGTTTGGAGGGCGAAGACCCTAGCTTTAGGTATTGTGTCACAATCGCCCAGTGGGTGGTCCTTTCACAACGGTTTGGAGTTGCGAAGGCCGAGCCTTTGGCGTAAAAGGGAGGGAGGCTGTGGGAGGGAAGAGGGAAGGGGTTGGGTTGATAGTTTTGGGGTGTTGCTGACGATTATTATTTTACGTGGTGCGGATATAAGGGGTTGTGTGTGGGGTTCTAGAATATAGAATCATCTTCCTTGGTTTTTCGAGCCACAAAATTTTGTCTCATTTTATCCTTGTACACATTCTGAGTCCTTGCTCTTCTAAGTCCTTGTGCTTTGTGAAGACTTCGCAAATTATGTTACGGATCGACCTTTCGACTTTGAATTCGAATCGGTCGTAGAAATTCACAACTACCGATCTTCGGTCATACCTCTTTATAGCAGTAAACTGGCTTATTTTAACAGTCTCAGACCATTCCTATTTATGTACTGGAACGAAATCATAAATCCAAATGAATTTATTCCATCAAACCAGAACCTTGGAGCACTTCACCCCCTGTGCCCTTCTCACCTCGCTCTTTCCCCTCTTCTTATTGTCCTAGACAGCTTCTCTCGATTTTACTTCATAAATTTCCCAGCTAATAGTGGAATTTAAACCCCTATATCTCTAACTCCCCCCTCCCGTCCGGGTGGGGGGGGGGGGAAAGATTTAGAGATTAGAGTATTTGCTCTCTTGTCTATATAGGAGAGACTTCTTTGTAGGGGTGAATAGACATAGATATTATCTGTTCGAAGCTACTGTCCAACCATTTGTCGAAGTAGAAGTAGAAGTAGAAGCTCTATTCCTATGTACCTAGACAAAGCCTCGGGATTCAATAATCTAGTCCTATGGAAGGAAAGCATCCTGGACATGTTACGATCTAGACCCAGGCCAGCAGGATGGTGTCAGCAAGGAAATAGAGATTTTCACATTTTTTGCGATCCACCGGGATTGAAGGAGATCTGCACTAGAGGTGAGCTGAGTTGTATGACTTTGCTACATGAGCCCGTAATATCCTGTCTATATGTTATCTGTTAACGTCGCATTGTATTGCCAAGCGCCCTTTCTTTGTAGGTTCTGAACCCCCTCCTCTCCACTTATGATTAGTTGCTGTCCTCCTTATCTAATCAATAAACATACCAAGGAAACCCAATACTATATTCATTTCATGTTTCAACTAGTTAAGAGAATAGGCAAGCCTGTTAAGCCAGTTGCTCCGAGAACTGCTGCAGACATCTTGCCTATTCAGCATGGGTTGTCATGGGACCTGGACTCAGAGTAGTCAGTTGTGTTGTTTGTTGCTGGAATGGGAATGAAGAGCCCGGATAGAGCACGGAAGAGTAGACAACTGGTGGGATGACGAAGTATGAGAAGTGAATTGCAGGTAAGAAAGAAAGATCTATAAGGAATTTATGGGGAGGCAGAGGTGAATACCTGGAACCGATCGGGAAGTCATCACTGCATCACATAAGCCCAGCACATTTGATATATATCTCATGAAACCGTTTTCATATCGTTGGTCTATAGGTCCGTCCAGTGTCCACTAGGACTCCACCTATTTGATACCCAGGGTATATTCATGTATATCTTAACCGCCTTATCTCTACCCTAACCCCTTCCTCATCCAACTCCATCCCTAACCAAGCAAAGATCCAAAAAGGAACCATACGGACCCTAATATAGAGACACGAATGTAAGTAAAAGAAATCAAGAGAAAATAAGATGCAGGGATATCATGCTGATAAAGAGGCCCCAAGGCGGGGAACGAAGAAAAAGAAGGTGTCGTCGTGCTGATGATGAATACATACAGTCGGTGTCGAAGAGGGAGGAGAGAAAGATAAAAGTGGGTCGGAGGATCCATCAAGGATATTCACACCATACTTGCTCCCCCAACACACTCCAGCGTAGCCAAACGGCAGGTGAGAAGTGTTCATCAAGCCCTCTAAGCCTGCGCAAAGATAGCCAACGTGGCACAGAAGTTGGAGCGGTTATCCGCGTCCTTGACAACGCCATTGCCCCCTTGAGTAATCATGTTAACACTCGCCTTCGTGCTCACACCAAAGAGATTGACATTGTTGCTCCCATCGACCTGGATGATATTCTCCTGGCAGTTGTCCGACGCCGTGCACGTCTGTTCGTAGTTGCTGAAGAAGCTGTATGTTCCAGATCCGAAACCCCAAATAGAGCTCGAATCAATAACCCTCAGAGCCCAAGCAGACTTGCACCTCTCAGTCGTGCACTGCGAGAAGTCGGGGTCGAAATACTTGTCATTCTTCTTGAACGGGATCGCGGCACTCGGATTGGGCTGGTAGTAGGGAGTCTCCGTCTGGATAAGCGCATAGAAGATATCCTTCGCGCCCTGAAACTGGTACTGACTCAACTGCGAGTGCTCGGATGCGGTACCCCACAGCCAAACCGGGCCCTGAGATTCCACGAGCATTCCACGACCGTTGTAGATGTCGATCTTGCTGTGGTCAGACAGATCCAACTCGTGGTCGGCGGTCCAGAGCCACACGTTCTCGAAGTAGCCGTTGGCGGACTTGGTGATGTGGATCTGCATGAACGAGCCCATACACTGGGTGTTGGCGTTGGTGTGATCGACCTTGGGGCTGAAAGCACACCTATCGGACTGGAGATCAGTCCCTGCGAAACCGCCAATGCGGAAGTGGACGTCCCAGAGACCAGCTTCACCTTGAGCGGCAGCGATGTTCCACTCCATGAGAATGGCACCCGGGGCGGGACCCTTGGTCGTAATGATGACGTCGCTCATTTCGAACTTGCCCTTGTCGCCGCTGGTCCTGCCGACTTGGAAAGCAGGCTTGGGGTCGTCTTGGTTGGAGAAGAACTCGCCGGTGGCCATGAACATGGGCCAGATTTCACCAGTCATCTTGACGTTTTTCTCGGCCGGGATGACGACGGTTTTGGTGATGAGGTAGGCACCGTGGTCAACATAGAGGATCTGGTTCTCGTTCAAGCCGTCGATGGCTCTCTGGATGGCGGCGGTATCATCGGTCTTGCCGTCACCCTTGGCCCCGGCATCCTTGAGGCTGACGAAGGACGAAGCAGCGACGTTCTCATACTGAGGACGGGCACGCTCGAAGACTTTACCGTTGGCAATAAGAGAGGCAGGAAGTCTGGGAGCACCGGCAATATCGCCCTGGACGCGACTAAGAGAGCCACCTGCAGCTATAGCTTGACCTTGGGCCCAAGCTTGGACTTTGCTGCCGCCGGCGAGAAGCTGCCTGCCGTTGACATCCTGAACAGCGACCCTGGAGCCAGAGAAATCGACGTTGTTGATGATGAGGGTACCGCCAGTGGTGGGGATGCTGTTCTGAGAGAAGGAAGTGTTGACACCAATGGGAGTATTAACCAGAGTGCTGTCCATGAAGAGAACGGAGCCGACGGTCTGGTTGGTGGGCGAGTTGGCCATGTCGAGACCGACCTTGCAGTTGTTGATGTTGACAGACTTGAGTGTCCAGACCCAGTTCCAGTTCATGTAGATGGCAGTCTGGCAGTTGTTGAAGGTGAGATTGCGAGTCGTGAACTGCTGGTTACCGAAGAAGGCACCGTATTTGCCGCCGTTGAAGGTGAGGTCGGTCATGAAGCCACCAGAGCCGTTGTCCATGAAGATACCTTGCTGAACGTTGTTGTCACCGCCCTCAGTCATCTCGAACCGGAGATTCTGAAGAGAGGTGGCTTGACCGACCTGCCAATGGATACCAGCAGCGCCTTTCCCGGCAGGGATGGACTTGGTATCGATGACAAAGTTGCGGACTTGGCGATAGAAGTTGTTCTGGTTAGTGAACCAATTGGCACCGTTGCCGCCTGGGATGTACGGATCGGCATCAATGACAGCCATGCCCTCGAAGCTGGCGGAGGCCTTGAGAACGGGGAGCTGGGTCGCATGGCCGACGAATTGAGTATAGTAGTACTGAATGATTGGCGCCGAGACAACATAGGTGCCTGGCGGGAAGTACACGATAGCGGGCGTAACGGTTGTTGAGTCACAGCCTTGACCACAGCGGCTACCGTCAGCGACAGCACGGTTGATGGCCACGGTGTCATCGCTTGAACCGTCACCCTTCGCACCATAGTCCTTGACGTTGCGATAGATCTTGAAACCTGCAGGGCCGAAAGGCTGAACGCCCTGTCGCTTGATGGAAGACATCCAGAAATCGGAGTCCGCAGCTGGGGCCACAGCTCCCTGCGCAACCGGTGCGGCCAGCGGAGCTGCCGAAGCAGAGCTGAGAGAAAGAAGCATACGAACGGTGAGGAGCAGCGCTCCAGCGCCCAAAGCAACCATGATTGCTAGAGTACGAAAGTCGAAAGAAGGAGTGTACAGTAGTTGAAGAAAGTATGGGGTCTGCAGAAGGTGTTTATGCGTCAGTGGCCAGCAAAGACGCGGGTGAGGTGGTTATTGTTGTTGTTGTTGCTGGAGGAGGAGAGATGAAGGGACAGCTCTCAAAAATGTACCAGAAATAGTGAGGGGAGGGAAGGGAAGGGTTTGGCAAGGGAGGAAGTTTTCAGGAAGAGAATTGAAGAAACAGTGGCCCCAGCAATAGGGTATAAGAAAGAGTGAAGGTGAAGGCAAAAGGAATGACCTTATTGTATGAACAGAAGAAGTGAAGAACAGGGTCAACCCGTTGTGAATAGGGAAGAGCAATGATAATCACGAGTTGCGTGAAGAGAGGAGAATT
>ML993934.1:302-83769 GCA_010093945.1 Delitschia confertaspora ATCC 74209 | reverse complement strand
GTTGAACTCCCTCAAACCAGCTCACCCTCGCCAGGGATAATAGTTCCATTGTTAATGGCTGCCGCATGTCCGCGAGCCAACATTCCGTAAGCTGGCAAATAACGGTCCAAGAACGGCAGAACTTCCTTCGCGCCAGGAGTGCTTCTCCAGTCCCTCATCAAATCACACACAATGCTGAACAAGCTGAGCAATTGAACGCCAGCACCCTCCATGCGGGAGTTGGAGACGTCGCGGATCAAGGGGGTGGTGGTACCGGAGGCCTCAACGTTGGCGAAGACGGAGTAGCCCTCAGCGCGCAGAGAGAGTGCAAGGAAGGTGGTGCAGACGTCTGTGGTGATTCCGGCGACGATGACTTGGGTCTTGTTGGTGGCTTTGATGGCGGCGCGGAAGTCAGCATTGTCCCAGGCACTGGCTAATGGTTAGTCATTGGGTCTTAGAGGAAGATCTCGAGGGCATACTTGACTTCTCCCTGGCGCTTGATAAGCGGAGCATTGGGGTACATCTCAAGGATCTCCTTTGGAAGGGGGCCGTTTGGTCCGGCCTCAGAGGAGGTCGTCATGACAACGGGGATGTCGAACAACTTGCCCAGTTCTGCATGAGCCATCATGTTGTCGCGGTAGAGGGTGTGGTCCCAATCGCGAGACAATTGGTAGAGGCCGACTTGAAGATCCAGAATTAGGAGCATCTGCACGATGGACGGTTAGTAGGTTTCCAATGAGACCCCCGAACGTGTGAGAATGGCTTACGGAGTTGTTCTTGTCAAGACGCTCCCAAGGAACAGCTTTAGAAAGTCAGTTTCGTTCCCACGAGAGACATATCAAGGACCCAAGAAGCTTACCATGGCTGCGGACAACTTCGACAAGACCAAAGGCCAGAACAGCAGCAGTAGAGAGAAACTTCATAATGAATGCAGTGAGCCGATGGTGCTTCGTCTTCTTTTGATGATAGTGCCCGAGATTGAAAGAATTGGAATGCTGAAGTGGATGGAGTTGAAACAAGTGGCGGCTCTTGACCTTTTATACTTCAACCTCTCGATATTTTCCTCGTTGGGGCTGCTTCAACGCCTATCCCATGATCGTGTGTTCGCATATTCTACACCGTATCTTCAGCCACATCCCGTCCCTACACTTTGAAATAGCATTATTTCCCTCGTGCTCTATCATGTAGCAAACGAAGAAGTCGGCGTTTCCCTAATCCAGTAATTGGTAAACCATAGTGGCTCGGGTATGATGGCAAATTCATGACAAAGACCGGAGTGAAATGGCAATTGCTTGATAGAGCGCCTCCTGATTGGCAGACTATTAAAGGTGAACAACCCGTGAGGCTGTTAGTTTCTGAACCCTGCAGAAAAGAAGACGGTTGTTCTCGACATTCGGATTAAGTTGGACTGTGGAGCCTCCGCTTACATGGGTGGCACGCACAAAGGATCCTTGTTGCTGCATGCCCAGTCCGCCCCGGCCACCGGTTAGCTTGTTAGTAATCCCTATTTAGATTATCAGATATGCATGTAAGCAAGATTTCTGCGGAGACGACATTATACGAGGTTATTCATCAGCTATGACAAAGGTTCGGAAGCAAATTGCTAACTCACATTCAGGCACGTTCACGTAGTGCCATTCTCGGGCCTGCAATCACGTTCCCACTACTATTAGTCAGAGGTTGCATATCCGCATCCCTTCATGTTCTCCGTTAGTGACTCTGGTCAAGATCAATCTGACAATCAAATGATCGGATGGATAGATGATGTATTCTTTCTAAGAGAGTGAATCTATCTAATTTGTGTGCAGTGCCAAGATATGTGTTGGCGGGCCTTTGCATACAAAGCACGTGACATGCTGAGATCACTCTGGATACTGGAGAGAACTAGAAGGCTACCTCCGACACAATCCTTTCCAAATTCAGTCTTTAATAAAAAGTGTTTGGACAGTAGTCATTGATGAAGAAATGCAAATGAATCATGGCTTTACCGCGGCCTCGGAAATTGTTTGTTACCTGATTGTGAGATAACAACGATATTGATTTTGTGAGATGGTCGTTCATGTCCTAATAACCACGCAGCATCTCGTTCGTGAAAGTTCGACCAAGCGTGGTCCGGTTGTGAGAGAAGGCTATCATGTCGAGGATGGTGCCCAACTTGAGTACAGCGAAGTTGGCTTGACGGACCTTGACATCGACCGGAATGGTGATGTTCATGCACTGCTTTGTCTCC
The DNA here is from genome assembly GCA_010093945.1 of Delitschia confertaspora ATCC 74209. Classification (NCBI taxonomy): domain Eukaryota; kingdom Fungi; phylum Ascomycota; class Dothideomycetes; order Pleosporales; family Delitschiaceae; genus Delitschia; species Delitschia confertaspora. Next base: position 81,560 of record ML993934.1, on the reverse strand, counting down.
GCGGACCCCACTGAAGAGGGGGAGAGGAGAAGAAAACACTCTAAATAGGGCCTGGATGCCATGATGAAGAGACCACTTGAAGATATTGTCTGGGGAGGGCTTGTGTGGGCAATTGGTGCAGAACATCGACTGCAAGAAGTGAATTCGTAGTTGAGTGAACCTGTGGGAGTTGCCAAAGGATAAGAGTTAGAGATTCTGGACGGACGCCGAGGTAGGGAGGAGAGAGAAGGGAGAGAGAAAGATGACCGTGGGACGAATTTTATATACCGGGGCTGTTGCGTCCTAGAGTACGCACTACGAAGAGCCGCGAATTCGCACAGAAAGAATGACCTAGAGCTTGTGACTAGAAACGGGGAAATGGGGGTAAATTTTATAGCTCTCCGCACCTCGAGTGAAAGGGAAGCAGCGGTTCAAGACTCGGAGCGATGACCTACCTCGAGCTTGAGTCTTGGGAAATAGAGAAGAAAATACACACCCTCCCGTTGCATCTCTAAGATGAGGGCATTCGGCCTTGCTCGGGACTGCACAACTTAGTATTGATGTCATGGCCAGAAATGCCCATCCGGAATGTTGAATTTTGCTGAAAACTTCTGTAAAGGATAGGCTACGATGCTGCTGCGACGCACAGAGATGGGAGAACAAAGAGCCCGAGTGATTCTGGCAAGACCCACCAAAAACAGACAAGTCCATATCAAGGCCGCTTTGTTTGTAGACATAGGGTTTGCAGACTTCATGGCGGACAACCTTGGAGGCAGTGTTCCACTAGGGAACCTGGTTGCTTAAGACCACGAGGCCATCGACACACTCATAATTGAGTTCCATTATGAGGAGTTTTGTTACAGCCTAGAATCTTCTATATACTTCTCTACCTCTTGCCTTACGTCAACCATATACCACTTTTGGCTATACCATCTCCACTCTCGTTTACCCTTTAAGCTCTTGACAGATCTTGGCTCATGTATATATACGAAAGCTTCTGCTCCTGCTTTAAGCTTTCGAGAATGCAAACACATCTACTGATCAATCCTCTCATGCTGCACTCTCACTCTCTTTCTCTCACCCAACAGCCCATACCTCAAGTTTGAAGGATCGATGTCATAAGAATTTCAACTGTGGGGCCAGATAAACATTGTTTCTCGGAATACAAGCTTGTCAGTTAAAATGTGCTGTAGGTGTTTGCAAGTCCGGAAAATGTTGGCATCACATGGTGTCAAGCCGTTTAAACACCCACCTAGAATGCTTAGGATGAGAATCTAGGTAAGCATCATAACCACCCTTACGGTTCAGCCAACATATCTCGATACAGAGGTGTGAAACTGAAATAATCGCCTTTTTGTTGTGAATTGCATGGATGATGCTCTCCGCTCAGACCCCCTATGTGAAACCGGCTAAGGGAGAGGGGTTATAAAAACTCAGTGTAGTAGGTGTCCTAGGAAGAACTGTCACCAATGTCGCGCTCGTAGATACTTTCCATACCTTGTAAATAGGGCCTCATCGTCGAGGTCCAGTTTTCGAGCGCGTCCAGCGGTATGTGTCTTGAATGTAACACCGAAAGTTCTTCGATCTTGAACTGAAGACGTCAGAAGATGTAGCCTCGACGTAAACTATCCATCGACGGGGTGGATCTCGCAAAGAATAGCCCCGAAGAGCCATTAGCAACTGGGAATAAATTTGTCGGTAGGTTGCAGTAGCGGGTGACGATTAAAGATGTGGAATTTGATTGGTAAGATGGATAAAGGACGAAGCCACCGATGATTGGTGTTTTATATATTTCTTTTGGGACGAGCCAAAAGGTATATTGCGGCAATGGTAAATAGTTGGAAATTTGCCTAGAGGTAGAAGTGAGCTTACCAATTCACGTGACTGATCATCTTCGTATTTTTGAAATGGTGACCTTAATTCCAGTTTGAACGGATCGTCAGTTCCGTTAGACTTCACTTACTCTATTTAGAGACATTTTCCTCTCCTTCTTCGTTAATATTATCTCTGGGTTTCTTGGATGGCATAGTGCCGCGGATATATGTAGGAAGAACAACTTGAGTGGTTTCATTTAAGTTTTTAAGCATTTAACCTGGCCAGTATTCAGGACCTTCTTAATTTCTGCCATTCGAATAGATACTACTACGTTAGAGCAAATATGGGTGGTTTTATTTCGCTATGCGAATCCATGCACGGGCTCTTGCAACGCCCTTAAAAACAAGGAATGGCTGACATGACACGCACATCTAGACGTTAGGGAAATCAGGCGTCGGCTCAAGGACTACACTAAATCGGTACAATCGCATTCGTACTCGTCAAGTCTACCACTTAGAAAGCAAATACCATTCGAGTCAGGTCCGTTCTGAATTAAAGCGGCAGCATGCACGCTGGACTTCTCAGGCAACTCGGGGACTTATGAGTACAGCGTATAGCAAATGAAAGGCGTCAAATCGGTCGAGGAGTGCCACCGGTGCGTATTCGCGACATTGATCCAGACTTCATGTAGCAACGACTGAATGAGACCTCGTTGCGATTTCCGCATATCTGTCCTCGTGGCCCTAGAAAAAGAATGTGCCGGTAATGAAAGGGTTAGATGAAGCTTGACATAAGAGTGTGCGCTTTCAAGAATCACGGCGTACAAATCCCATGAGTGTGGGCTTCCTGGTGCCGGCTTTTCCAATAATCCGGTAAAATTTCGACGAGCCCTTCAACCAATCCTAGACATTCTTTAGGTGGTCCCTTCAAGAAAGTCACCAAATATCCATTCACATGTTCACTGGTGGGCTTCAGGAATCGGTGAGTCGCGGTCTTGGCCTCCGTGAATCTCAGACTTGGAATAACAGGCGGGCGAAATTGTCCGAAGCAGAGTCCAGATCTAGATCTTCTAGATTGTTGGTGTAAAAGCCTCCTCCAATCACCCACACTGTCTCTAAGTATTCCAAATGGCAGTGGGGAGGTTGTTCAGCCACCGGCGGCTTCATTTGACATGCTCACGAAACTGGAGTACCCGACAAACTCGGAGAGCGTCGTCAAGTTGGAGAGCTGGCCGCTCAGACCAGTATGAGCTGGAAAGGCTTCCGCCTATGATGTATCAGTATAATAAACCTCTAAATAGGTCTACGACATACCTCATGGAACCTGCCCAGTTCAATACCAACTGTTGTTTTGGAACCAGTCACCCGCGCTTGTAGTTCCTTTATGCGATCCTGATACCATATGAGCTTCAATTTCTGCAAGCAACTACCAAGCAACTACCTCATCTTGAATGACTCCCTAGTTTTTATAGAATCGGACGCCTCCATGAGCTCCTTGGCGGTGTGGTTAATATCTCCAGCAAGGATGAGGAGTTCTATTTTGTAAGGAGCCATTATAGAGTCGTTCGCTCGTAGACGATGTTCGAGCTTAGGATTGATGTTGGAGACTGTTTCTACCATGAGGTGGAGGCCAGCATGTTCCTTGAGTTGCCCGTCGCTCGATTTGTAGTTCTCGGCTGCCTGCGATTAGTTTGCCGGTGAAGTCGACCAACTGGATGACGCTTGTTGCAATTGCCAACCCAGAAAAAGGGTCCATGTTTAAACTCCTATTTTTCCCTATAGTCAAAGTTGCGTGTGTTGTTTGTTGGCGTGTAAGAATGAGATCACTGAGTGTTGAGAATGATGCTCAGGTGTGAGAGCTGCTAAAGCGAACGGAAGACGTTGAGGAATTGAATGTTAAGCCGGGTATCTGTCTCACCGAAAAGCCGAATATGTGTCAATCAGGGGTCGAAGACCATACTGGAAGGGCGAACAATGTGTTGAGATGATGGTGAGAGTATAGTTTTAAGGTAGTGCAGAACAGAAAAGTCACCAACCGCCCGCACAGAAGCAGGGTGAGGCTGTGTAACATCCGATGGCTGGAGATTGTCTGATAACAAAGTTGTCTCGATCCAGCAAATATTGCAGACAATGTTGATGGTATATCTATTTGGGCTTTAGAGGTGCGGAGGTCACTGTGCTGCGATGCAGGGGATTACGGACAAAGAGTGGTGGTGAGGGGAAGACGCGAGTCAGAAGAGATGATGACGACGGGCTACGGTTGAACATTAGTGCCGTTTCGATAAATCGGGGTTGAAATTAAATGTAAAATCATCAAGATACTAGACGGAACAAAAATTTCTCATGTGTAAAAGTCCAGCTACGTTCTATTTATGTTCATCAATTTTTATCAGTACTTAGACAAGTCAGCTTCTTGAGATCTGAATGCCTTTCTTTGCAAGCTTAACTCTTGGAGCTCACCGTACCCGGCGGCGCCGGATATCCGTGCTTTGTCCCGCCGGATCTCTCGTCCTAACCATCTTCGGACAGCTTTGATACAGAACAAAGTACCACCCACTACTATTATACTCCCGTTTCGCTTTATTTATATCCCCTCCATCCCCTCAGTCCCATTCAACTGCTCATTCCATTCCATCCTACCAACCTTTCGTCGATCCCTCACCCAGCTTTTCTTTGAAACCCCCCAAAAACCCCCTGCCACTCAAAATGGACCACCACAACGCCCTCGTCCACCGAATCAGCACCCTTATAACCCACTTCCACACAACCAAAACCCCTTTCCGTATCTACCACGGCAGCACAAACAGCACACGCCCTGCAAACTTCGATCCCAGCAAAATTATTGATACTAGTCCACTCAACCACGTGCTCTCTTTCGACCACATCAGAAAGACGGTGCTCGTAGAACCCAACGTCCCTATGGACGCTCTCGTGCGGGCCACGATTAAAGAGAACCTATTGCCGCCGGTAGTCATGGAGTTCTCTGGGATTACCGTAGGAGGGGGATTTGTGGGGACGGCGGGCGAGAGTAGTAGTTTTAAGCATGGATTTTTTGACCGCACGGTCAACTGGGCGGAGGTGGTCCTTCCTTCTGGGGAGGTCGTACGTGCATCGAATGAGGAGCATCCGGATTTGTTTCGGGGGTTGGCAGGAAGTTTTGGGACATTGGGTGTCTTGACACTGGTGGAGCTGCAATTAGAAGACTTAAAACGATATGTTGAAGTCAGATATGAAGTGGTGAATGGTCATGCAGATGCTGTTCAGAAGGTCACCGCAGCCACGAAGGATGAGAGGAACGATTATGTCGATGGGGTATTGTTCAGTGGTAGTGAGGGAGTGGTGAATACGGGGAGATTGGTGGAGGGGGTACCCAAAGGGGGCCGTGTTCAGAGGTTTAGTCGCGCTTGGGATCCGTGGTTCTATACGCATGCTCAAGATGTCCTACAGAAACAAAAACAAACCGGAGGCCCTTGGACAGAGTATGTGCCGGTTGATGATTACCTGTTCCGTTATGACCGCGGCGCCTTTTGGATGGGGATGTATGCCTTCATGGTGTTCAGCTTCCCGTTCAACCGGTTCACCAGGTGGTTACTGAACCGATTCATGAATACGAGGACGATGTACCGCGCCCTGCACGCGTCCCGGCACTCTGAAATCACCGTCATTCAAGATCTGGCAATCCCAATCTCAAACACCGAGAAGTTCCTGGAATACTGCGACGAAAAGTTCGGAATCTACCCACTTTGGCTTTGCCCCCTACGAAAAGACGCCCGAGAATCCATGGGCTACCCCAAACCCCTGACAAAAACTCTCTCCAGTGGCCACCAAGACGAAGGATACATCAGCATCGGACTTTGGGGCCCAGGTAAAATAGATCTCGACGAATTCATCGCCGACAACCGCGATCTTGAGGCCAAATTGCAAGAGCTCGGCGGTCTAAAATGGCTGTACGCCAAGACCTTTTATACTGAAGAGGAGTTCTGGCAGGTCTATGATCAGGAGAAGTACTATGAGATCCGGGAGGCATATGGTGCGCAAAATCTGCCGTCGATTTACGACAAGGTAAAGAATAAGCCGACCAAGAAGGGGATTTCGACGGAGCCGGGGCTGAAAGGCGCTGTGAAGCGATCCGTCTTCAACTCGGTTTTTTTGAGTGGGTTGTATGGGGTTATGAAGTCGGTTAGTGGTAGCGATTATCTCCTTGGAGGAGGGAGCCAGACAGCGGGTACAGAGAAACAGAAAACAGCATAGATATACAGCCAGTGTACCTTTGAGAGCATACAAAGAGCCAACCCGTGGGATTCACTGCGGTTCCTTACCCTTGGGACATGAGGGCCGGTTCACGAAGCAATACCAGTCACGAACAGCAGCAGCTGCTTAGTTTTGTTGCCAATTAGAGCTTTAGAGAGGGTGTGTATAAATGACTGTCACATGTTGTGAGGAATGTGGCGCAACTGCACAGCCACCTCGCTCCGTGGACGGAAGGAGTTAATGAAAGTCGGCAGTGCGATGGGCGGATCTCGACTGAGCCGCAATTCGACGTCCTAGGCGCCAACTGTCTGATACAACGTCGTTCCGCAGTCTTGTTCTTTGCAGGTTTAAGTTTCTTTTCATCCTTCCTTCCATAGAATTGCTAGTTGTCTTCAATGGATCGACACAACTCCACTGTATCGCAAATCTCGTCTAAAGTCCGTGAACTGTACCACAGAAACATACCGTTTCGCATTTATCATGGCTCCACCGTCAGTACCAGGTCATCTGAAAGAGACAGAAATAGGGTGGTGGACGTGAGCCCTTTATCCAATGTCCTGGAGTTTGACATGCAGCGAAAGACGGTTTTGGTTGAGCCAAATGTTCCTATGGATGCGTTAGTAGATGCGACATTGGCCAAAGGTCTCCTTCCACAAGTAGTGATGGAATTCCCGAATATCACTGTTGGTGGTGGTTTCTCTGGCATGTCCGGAGAAAGCAGCTCCTTCAGATACAGCCTTTTCGATCACAGCATCAAGAGTATTGAACTGGTCCTGGGAAATGGAACTGTCATTAAAGCTTCTCCTGAGGATGCCAATACATCGGACCTCTTCTTTCAATGCGCGGGTTCCTGTGGATCGCTTGGAGTAGTTACGCTGCTGGAGATGCAGCTCATGGATGCCAAACCATATGTCGAGCTGACATATATCCCGGTCTCCAGTGTATCGGATTCTTTGAAAACGTTGCGACGGGCTGAAGCGGACCCCACCGTGGACTACATGGACGGAATCTTCTCTTCGTCCACCTCTGGGGTCATCCTGATAGGCCGTCTAAGGGAGAGGCCTATAACAGGAAGGAACCCGCAGACATTCGACAAGGCATCCGATCCATGGTTTTACCTCCACGCCGAACAGATTCTCAACAATACCAAAGACCAGGTGGTGCCATACACAGAAAGCATCCCCATCAAGAGCTACCTTTTCCGGTATGATCGCGGCGTTTTCTGGGCGAGCTCCCGCGCTTTTCGGTATTTTCATATGCCCCTCAACCGCATAACGCGCTATCTGCTGGATCCGTTGATAAATACCCGAATAATGTTCCATGCGCTCCACAAATCGCGGATGGCCTGGCGCGGATTCATCCAAGACCTGGCAGTTCCCTATAGCGCATCACAGTCCCTTATCGAATTCACGGAGGAGCGCACTGGGATTTGGCCACTCTGGATATGTCCGGTCAAACTTCCTCCTTCAGGCCGACGCAGTTTTGCCTTTGGGAAGAGGGATATGCCAGAGATGCTCTTGAACGTCGGCATCTGGGGATTTGGACCACAGAATCGACATGATGCCATCCAGCTCAATCGGGAGTTCGAAGCGAAGGTGGACAAGCTAGGCGGAGTGAAGGTCCTGTATGCACATGCGTACTACACGGAGGATGAATTCTGGGGGATATATGACGAGAAAGGCTACCAGGTTTTAAGAAGGAAGTACCACGCCGAATCTCTTCCCAACGTCTACGATAAAATCAAAGTGGACTTGAAAACCAGTTCAGGCGATACCTTGTCCGAAAAGATCTGGGACACTTGGCCGTTCGCCGGGTTGTATGGGCTTGCAAGTGCTATGAAGAAATTGATACTGGAAAATGGTTTTGTGGGAAGGAAATAGACGAGGAGAGGTAGAGAGAGAGGTTGAAGCACAGCTTAATATCAAAGCTTGTCATTGTTCATCACTGTTTGTGAGTTGTTGCAGTTGTTGCAGCTGTTGCAGCTGTTGCAGCTGTTGCAGCTATTACTGCAGCTGTTGCTGCTGTTGCACACACCTCCAACATTGAATTCAGCCGTTTCTGCAGCAACCAAATAGGTAAGTTCCTATTAGTTCATAGATATCTGCCACCGGAGAAAGACCCGACAGCCGGCCGATGACTTGAACATCACACACACACATTAAAATCTGGAGATGCGAAGAAATCATCCAGGAGCACATGAGAGTGGGTAAGTTGACCCCTTTTGTATGGTGTGGTGCTCTAGCCATGGGGAAGAGAACGCGCCAAGGCAGAAAAGGGATCGCGGTGACGCATAGACCATTCAACCCATGACGTTCGCACCTGAAAGGTATCCTATATAGAAAGATATCACGAGACGGCATCCATTTTATCTAGATAGAAATGGTTTGCTTTGACGTAAAAATTTATTCTGTGAAAACAATGCCATTGTTGTGCGAATGACGCGCTCAAGACTCACAACTGGACGCGTCGACGTCATGAATTAAACAGGAGGTTGGGGAAAATTGGGCCCGTGCGCTTCTTCACTTTCTTCCCAGGGCTGTGACGCTCGGTGACGGGACACACTCTGAACATAAAACACCAAATCACTAAGCCTGCACGCCTGCTCCGCTCCAACCACCCCCCCCAACTTTCTCTTCCACCGCCCCAACTCCCACAAAACCCACAAACCCACAAATCCACATACCACATACCTCATACCACATACCTCATACCACATACCACGTACCACATATCACAATCCTCAATCCCCTAGTCTACTCTTTCGGCAAACCCTCGACCTCTCAGTCGTTATCACGGCACACTTCGACTGAGAGTCATCCACTGTTTTCGCTTCTCTATCCACATTTGCTGGCTGGGCCTGCTACAATTATCATTGGAGTAAGTATATGGCCCGACTGCTTACCCCGCCTGCTTAATGTCTTCTCTAACAATATTCTCCCTCACTTAGCCCTCACCATGCCTAGGCACACACAGTCTCGCCATTACGAAGGTCCTGAACCCGACTCGGCTCGTCGCCGCAAGAGCCGCAATCAACAGAGGACCCCATCCTCATCCGGAATCAACAGCAGCGCCACCGGAAGCAAACGGCCTGCTTCCCCCTCTGCAGAAGACGTCGACCATCAGAAACGGGTGAAGCGCGTCGTTGTCAATAAACAAGAAGTCATCAGTGAGACGCACGAATCTACACCCGATGCCGAAATCTCTACCTCAACCCATATCGAAGACACAATTGTCGTGAACAACGGTCCACAAGTCATCATCAACAAGGATGCTCCGCGTCGTAGAGTCCGTCACTCTGACCCTGGTCCTGCCTTTGCAGAAGAGGACAACGGTGAGGACGATGGGGAAGACGAGCTCGCTCAACCCACCCCACAACGTCCGACCACGCAGCTGCCCAGAGGCCTCACTCCGCACCTGAAGCGTGTCGGTGCCCCCACGCGATCCAGCCGCCACGCTCGTATGTCTATGCCGGCACAACTCAGTACCATTGACGAGACCAACGGTGTGCAAGAGATACAATTTGCACCCCTCCGTGACGTGCTGGACGGTCGTGCTAAGCGCCGTCTTCGTCGCAGCCACCTGAGTGAAGAAGTGAACGTTTTCGAAGAGCACCAGCGGCAAGACGTGCGCGACCGGAAGGAGTTGCAGGAGCTTCGGCGTCAAGTGACCGAATTGCACAAACAGATCCGCGAACTGGAATTTCAGAAGGAGGCTGCGCGCATGGGCAACATACAAATCGACGAAGAGGAAAACGTTCAGATTGAAATGGCTCTGGCTCATGCCAACGAAGAGCTTGCTGAATTGAAGGCCTCCTCCGTCTATGCGGGCAGCGTACGCGGCGTCAGTGAAGGCTATGAAAACGAAACGGGCGTCTACTCGGAAGACGATGCCGACGACGACGACGACGACGACAACGACGATGTCGAGTTTGTTGAACCCGGCGACATTAACGTTTCTCAGGAAGACATGGCTACGCAGCCCCATCCCAACGGTTACTATGCCAGCCTGGTCAACTCGCAGGTCACATTGAATCGGTCCACTCAATCTTCTCAATGGGCCATCAACGATTCCCAGGGCGAGGCCACCGTTCAGACCGATGTTGGCGACCGCATCTCCGATCAAGCTGTCGCACGATTCCAAGGTCAGATCAAACGCTTGGGTCAAGAGATTGCCGACGCCCATTCTGCACTCCGCATTCTGTCCGTTGAACTGCAGAACCTATATTTCGTAGAAGAGGGGGCCACGACGGAACAGATTCTCACTGCACTCCGACACACATTTCAAGATGCCCGCGAAGAGTTGGACAGCCTGTTGGGGCCTGGTAGCGCTGTGGACCTTACGAATCAGCAGTTTGTTGTAAAGCTTCTTGACCATATTCGCGGACTGCTGGCGGAAATCAAAGAGAAGACGACTATTGCCGAACAACACAACAAGATTGAGAAGGTGCTCCGTACGCAAAACTCTGGCATTTTGGATATGCTCGCCGAGGCCGATCTCCGTAATAACGACTTGGAAGACAAGGTCTCTCAGGTTGACAAGAAGTGCACCGAGCAACAGCAAGAGATCAATGAGCTCGGCGCGGCTTTATTGGCATCCCAGAATACAGCGGAGGATCGCGGCAAGAGGGTCCATTTCCTTGAGACTGAGGTCGCTGGTCTGGAAGAGCGTCGCGATCTGGACCAGACAACCATTCAGCGTCAGCTGCAGGCGATCACTGGCTATCAGGAAGAGCTTGCACACATGGCCGACACCATCACGGTTTTGGAGAAGGAGCACAAGGCTCGTCTTACTGAAATTCAGGAGCAACATGCGGAAGAGGTTCAAGATCTTCAAACTCAGCTTGATGAAGAAAAGAGTGCACGGACGACTGCGGAGAAGACCTCTGAAGAGCAGGCTGCCTCCATTGAAGCTATGCAGCAGCGCATCGAGGAAGCCACTGTCGATCTCACCGAATTTCAAGCCCAGATTACCCGTCTCCAGGAGCATCTCGAGACCGAAAAGGCCAATCGTGATACAGCCGAAATGGAACGGGACACGCGCGCGGTTACCATAATCGAGCTCAACGGTCAGCTCAATGAGGCCAATCAAGAAGCGCAGTGCCTGCAAGAGGAGATCCAGACCCTACGCGGCCATCTGGATACCGAACGTGCCCAACGCGAGACTACTGAAGCTGAACTCGACCAGCGCAATGAGGAGATTGCTTTACTCGAAAAGCAACTTCACGACGCAGGTATCCAAGCCAACGAACTTCGTAACAAGCTCTTCGAGATCCAGATGCAGCGGGATGATACCATTCGAGAGTTGAAGACCAAGTTTGAGACAACCCTAGCGGAGCAACAAGAATCTTTAGCGGCGGAATCAGAACAGCGCGAAGCGGCAGAGACCGAACTCGACAACCTTCAAATCAAGCTCGAAGAACTCGAAGAGGAACTGCAACAGGCTGAGGAAACCGAGAAGGCACTGGAGGCGAATAGAGATGAGTTGGTTGCGCAGCGCGATGAGCGCATCGAGCAGCTTGGGTCTGCCCTTGAAGAGCTTGAGCAGAAATTCTCTAAACTTGACCAGTCTACCAAGTTGGAGATTGCTTCGCTTCATGCAACAATCGAGGACCTTGGCAACACCGTTGCCGAGCGCAACACCACCATTGCAGACCTGCAAACCACTGCTGCGATCACGACCGAGTCATTTGAGAAGCAGATCGAAGGACGTGATTCCACAATCAACAGCCTCGAGGGTGAGCTTAAAGGCTCTCACGAGAAGATTGAACGGTTGGAGTCTCGAGTTCTGTCACTTGAAGGCCGTGTGGAGCATGAGGCCAATGAACTTCTCAACATTGTCAACTCTCATGCGGACGAAGTTAAGGAACTCCGGGCCAACATTGCCATGCAGGCTTCCACAATTGATACTCTTCATGAAAATCTGAAGCAACGGACCGCTGAGCATGAAGCTGTTCTAGCTGAGAAGATGGAGCAGATACAATCTCTGGAAATGGTTGCCACCACCCGCGCTGCCGACATCACTGGCTTGATCTCCCAAATTGAGGAGATGAAGCAACAGTTCCGTGTGCAAGAGGAGGATACCCGCAAGACTATCGAAGATTTGCAGGAGTCGCAGCGCCAGATGGTGGAGCACAATGAGCGTCTTAGTGTGGCCCTGCTCAAACGCAACAAGATTGCATTGAAGGCTGTCGAGGAGATGAAGGTCAAGGGACTGGAGGTTCGTGCTAACGGTGTCGAGCTCCACAAGATTGCCAATGGCCGCGTCTCCATGTTGAAGGACAGGGTTAAGATTGGAAAGAAGGACCGCAAGACCAAGCGCCAGTATGACTCTGGCTTCGGAGTTGCTGAAGACGAGGACGAGGATGTTGATGACGAAGCTGTTGACGGGCATGTTAACGGTGTCTATGCTTGAGTGGATCATGTTTTGTATACGGTACGACGGGTTGATTTGAAGAGTTGGATCGCGTCGACTGCATACCCCGATGACATTCATTTGTCTCATTTCGGTGATGTCTCATGCCTGGATACCTTGGGAACATCAGAATAACTTATTATTCAGCTTTCCGGTGGCCACATATATTGGATACTCTGCTTATCGGAGATTCTTTTTTTTTTCTTCTTCTTCCCCATGTCCAGGATAACCCACTTCATTTCTTTGTCTTGAATTCTTTGCTTTGAATTTTACCACCCGGGCTCATGGCTGTTGGATAACATTGGTGGACAGCCCTGAACTTATTCTTTTACATACCCTTAATTACGACATGTATGGTCACTCATGAACCATTACGACTCTTTTTGCTTTGCCCTATTCATTGTCAGATCAGTTATCAGCGTGTATGGACGACACGAAGAAGGGCATGTCCGCACGGAAAATGGGTCAAAATAAGTGCGTGGTTATTGGTTATCAGTGCTGGTGAAGAATGCATAGCGAGATTTACTCAGGCAGATGCAGTCTTCCTTTTTGAATGTTCATTATCCCTCCCCCCTGGAAAAACTCTTGTGCTATGATTAATGTGATGTCCGAGATGATACGAACCACTCGACTTGCCCGGTGAACAACTTGTCCTGGGAAATGATTTCTGGTCGTGTGAACTACTTGTCTCTACCTATGAGCCCACCCAACTCTTTACGTGACGGGGATTGCATTCATACAATGTTACTTCCTCTTCTTTCTAATCCGCTTTCCCTTACTCACCCTTCAAGTAATTATATAAATTTTGTATGCCATACAGTTTTGTACATACACGTAGTACTGATACCTAAACAGCTCTTCAATCTGTCAAAACCAAATCCGTAGGCGCTTTAGATGTTTGCAAAAACGGGGCTCAAGAATCCATGCGCTATAAAGAAAAGGCTTGCTCAATCTCCTGAGCAAAGTTATATACATGAACTGTGGTGAGCTGTTTCTAGCTAACCGTTCTTGCCGCTCTAAATAGCTTATTCCTCCTCACTAGTTAACTCTATTCAGTACGATTAGCTTCAGTATGAGAATGAGTGTTAAAGGGTAGCCTTATTTGCAAATCTGCTAAACAGCGGGTTGGGTCTCCCGTCACTAGGCATTTTTACAGACACGCTAGAGAGTCGCGCATATTTTGGCCTTCTCTTTCGATAATCAGGTTGAGAAATCCGGGTTGTAAGTGTAGATTTTATCTCGTCTGAATAAATTTATGCTTAAAAATTAAACTTCTGAGATCGTATATCTTGAATAATTCTTAGATCGTAGACTAACTGTCTCTGGGCGCATTTTAAGAGAAATAAGTCGAGATTAGTAAAGATTTGAACTAGCTGAACACATAAAATCAGTATACATGAGAAGATACATAACATGGGCGGTGATTGGTCGGTTCTGCGGATATTAGGAAATGTATGCATGAACATTAAAAGTAAGCATAGGGTCTCTTGAAATGATATATTAGGAACATCATGTGACAGAATGCACGAACAGCTCTAAAGTAATATAATAATAATTCTGAATTTCGAACTTATAAGTAGATCGTATCACCACTCCCGCCCCTCCAAGAACACCTCCCTCAAGAACTGCATCTCTCGCCTTAGAGCCTCCACTTCGGACCTTAAGGCTGCATTAACCTGCAACAATTTCTCTTTCTCTTCATTACTCACATCATCTTGGTTGCGCCTGGCCTCATCTGTCATATTCAGCCGTCCCGTACCCTCCATTTTTGACTCAGAGGCACTAACTTCATCGCTCTTAGGATCTTTCTCCTCAACCTCAATCTTCGAATTCTTTCTCCCCTCTATCGAATCAGCTGCCTTACGAAAGATCTTCGAACTTTTATTCCCGATTTTCTGAATCGGTGAAAAAGAAATTCTGCTTATAGGCGGAGACGTCGAAAGGGCAGAGAATAGAGATGCTGTGGGCTGTGTTGATTGCGGAGTTATGGGATTCGAAGGCGTTCGGGAGCCATTCAGCCATGTCACTTTGCGGCTTGGCCGTGATTGGGGGGACGGCAATCGAGGAAGGGAAGAACGTCTCAGATTGGATATTTGGGACTGGGTTGGAGGCTTTGGTACACTGAAGGAGTAGCCTGGACCGGGTTGCGAAAGGCTGGAGCGGATGGGGGTTTTAATAACAGTGGGGCTTCGAGCATGATGAGATGTTTGAGGCGTGTACCAGAAGTCGATACCCGTGGGGTCGGATTGCGTGGCTTGGGGGACAACACCATTGACGCTGGATGGGAGTGCGCCGGACATTACAGGCGTTTGCGGAGACGTAGCAATGGGTGATGTCCTTGTGATTCCTTGGAACGGACCCTTGGGGTGTATTCTTGGACTGGCTGTCCTGAGCGAATCCTCTAGCTTTGCCGAACTAGGTGATAAGTCCAAATTTGGAAATGATGCAGCGCTATCCGCCATCTTCAATGTCTCTGTGACTATCCTTGGTCTAGGATAAGTTGTTCGTGATCGCTTTTCTGGAGAGCCATACGATATCTGCGATTCGTCGCGCGGGGCTGGTGCAGTTTTTTGGCTTACCAAGCTTATCGGTGTGAAAGCTGGAGAAAATAGGTCTTTAGGAGTTTCGATTTGAAATCGTAAAGGGCTGCTGCTTCCATGGCCGGCTGGTGAGGGCGACCTTTTGCGCGATTTCTTTCGGCGGATGGTGCCCGAGTCGGAGACATCCGCTTGTTTTTGTTGCTCTTCGGTTTTTGAATACTCAGAGAGGCAGAGGTCTAGGGCGGGTTGATCTGGTTGCGCAATACTTTCATGCTTCAGGGCTTGAGTCGGTGGTGACATGCTTGCACGCCTGGGAAGTGGACAAGGAGCGGACATGTCTCCAACCCATTCAACTCCAATGACGGGAAAATCTAGCACCACTTCGTGAACCAAAAGTCCAAGTATGTTGAATATGAGGACTTTTCCAGTCTGAATTCCGATGGCAATGAGTGTCTCAATGCCCTGGTATGGTAGCTCTTCTACCTCAATAGTACTATCACTGAAGTTGACAGCTTTCTGCGTTCGCCCCACCGACTTGTTAGGTTTCCCTAGATTGACAGACAGACATACTGCGGGACCATCAATATACCAGGTCCGTAGGACTTGAGAGATTTCACTGAAGTCCACTAAGCGACAACGTCCATCATATCCGACACTGATCACACGTGCTTTATATCCAGGTAAGAATTCGGCGGCTGTAATTCCTCCCATGGCTGGTTTATGAAGGCGTCTATAGACACCTAACTCGTTAGGCTTATGCAAAAGGACACGCTGGGGATAAAGACGCCATGCCTGCGGATTTCTTGGTAGGTTGGGAATATAAAGTCTGTAGAGAGCGAGGGTTCCGTCACGAAAGCCGAGAATAAACGTTGTGTAATTCTCTTGTCCACGGCTATGTTTGCATTGAAACGACGCGCAACTGACAGCAGCTTCCGATATTGTAGGCCGGAAAGTAAGAGCAGCGGCCCCTATCGTACGCATATCCTGGAGGAGCACCGTGGGAGGTTTTGAGGAAGCGGTGAGGAGTATGGTTCCATTGGGGGAGATGGTAACGGCTGTCGGTGGTGATGGATGGGACTGCAACGGCGGGAGAAGCTCTCCGGTTGAGATGGAATATGTTTGGATGGTGTTACTGAGAGTGGTGGTGAAAATGAGGGTTTTGGAGTCTGGTGTGAAGAGGAGGATACGCGGCGAGCCCTGAAGCCGGTTAACATCTTGAGCTTCCAGTGTACCCCCCCCCACTGTCTATGAGCGGTTCTCAAGGAACCCACATCTCCTCTTTTCAGTGTATGCTTTCTATCAGTTCCTTGTGTAATATCGTGTAAGATTACCAGCTGACTATCGGCAATGGCAAGAAGGCCGCTGTTGTCTCTGGCTGCTTTAACGGTGAGGATGCCTGACGTCTCGCTGCATTCGAAGAGTGTTTTCGTCGTAGAATGCGAGTAGAGGTATATCGTGCTTGGAGTTGTTATCAGTAAGTTATGCGGGATTGGTAATGTTCGGCTGGTGGCCATGAGAGTAACGTTGAGCTTAGGGGGGGTATACAAAGTATGGAAAATATATGGCGCTGGAGGTTGTGTGTAGGTTTTAGGACGCTGAAGATTGAAACGGAAGGAACCTAGTGAGTACTAAGACTGTTGCTGTCACCATAATAGTTCGTTATCGGTTCAAATACTAAGGTTGTATGAGCCTCTAAGGCGAATGAGCAATTGCAATTTAAGTCCTTATTAGCTCTCACTTTCACATGTGACTTTTGCTATGAACTAAAGGCTAAAATAGATGCGGGACGGATGCATTACAATCAAGGCGAAATTCCATACGCGTTTATCATGATGGACGATAGTCTTCTACAATATTAAGGTATTTATCTGGGGATACCCAGATATCAATAACCTATATAACTATATACAACCCAGATATCAATATCCCATATATAGCTATATACAATTCTAATGTCAATATTCCGTTTTTTAACCACTAACTCTGCTCACGGCCTCGATCCCGGTGTTTCATTGTTTCCATGAGAGAGTGGATAAGTAACTGAGGTAGTTGTCCGTAGAACTTTTGAGCAGCTTCAATGAACGCACTTCGATCTTCTTCACGCTCAGCCGTACCCTCTGGGTGAGGGCAGAGTTCATAAACCTCCTATTTTGGTGCCTTCCGCATAGTCGCGCCTGGCGCGGTCCTCGTCTCTTTTGATCTCGAAGAGCTCTGTTCTGCTGTCCACACCAGGTCGTGGCGGAAAATACCTGTGAAAGCTGCTTCTCTATATCTTGTTCGTCTAACATGCCATTGCCACACTTCTGGTGGACAGTTCTGAACACCGAAATTCTCTTCTGTCCCTTCCAACGCATTGCAGAGACCTCTCATGAAAATTTTCCGCTGTGGAAGTTGGTTCTACGATGGTTTTTGCACCCATTTCGGCCTAGTTTTGCTACCCCAAGTATCAGATTTGGCCTTTCCGTGGTTAGCTAATTGGTTATATGGGTTTCTTAAGCTGCCGATAGATTGTTTTGTGTTGGAGGTCGATTCCGGCTACTCTAGAGCAAAGTCCCGCATACTCAATCCATGGGTTCTCACGGACAAGCTGAAAAAGCTGCCCTTAATTAGTAGGTTGTATATATCTTCAACTGCGAATGAAAGTCTTATAGATGTACTGCTAAGTTCTGCATAGAACGCAACTCATGAGAAGTGAAATTACTACTGACCTTCAATCACCCCTTTTATCTCGTTAATCGAATTGGGTTGGATCCTACAGAGTAACTCTCTAGTAAATGCTGCTGTAAGGCTTGGCCCATAGGGTTGTTGTAGAGGTTGAACGAAATGGATTCGATACCGAGCAAGAAGCTCTACTCACGGAGCCTATATACAGAGTGCAAGCACTAAGGCTCGCTTAAGTACACGCTAACCCAATCAGCTCATATCATATGCTGTACCAAGCATGATAGGAATCATATTCCTTACAGCTGCCGCATTTCCAGCTGCGTAAAACTGCCATATATCGTACTTGTGCGTATCAGCATAGTCGGAGATACCGCGGATAACTAAACATGGTCTGTTCATGTTGACGCCCGCTGCTTCCATCTCAATGCAAAGTGCCTCCCCACATCTTACACTAATTTGATCTCTTAGCTAGCCATTCTGGATGACCGAATTGCCTGTGGCAATTCTTCCTCGATGGAACACTAACTTGCTCTTGTCCTTTTCGATTCGTAGAGGACGTTGAATAAGTTCATTTTTCTCGCATGCTGCGCAGTCTGATCCGTATTCTCCAATATGCTGATACTCGGCCCTAAAAAGCCTATCGTGTTTGAGACCAGGATAGACAAACTTGCTATAACCCCGCAATCGCGTAAGCTGATCTTCAAACTTAGTTCGACCCAATTCGTGATCTGACGCGAGGATGCTGAGCGCGCTTATGAGCCTCTAGTCTGGGTTCGGTATTGTGCCTACTATCTCGAACTGCCCGTTGGCCTTCGATTGGCTCCGGCTATAGTAGACACAGGCGTGCTTCCTATCGCCGGGCCACCCAACAACGATATCTCCTAGATGAATGTTCTGAAGAGGGTCTTCAGAGATGATTGAACAAGGGATCCTGCCTCCAATTCCAACGAGTACTGTCATTCTAATGTTTGGAAAGGTTTTTGAACATGGGCCCTGTTAACCGCCCGGCATTGACGTTGCCTGTCTCTCCATATGGACAGGTAGCGATAACGATTGCATTGTCACGGTGTTGCCGCAAGAGAAGGTCAATCGTTATATTGATTACCCAAGTAGCTAACTTTATGAGAAGAAAAGGATTAGAGAAGGAGGAAGGGGTGGGCAGCAAGTCTTGGGTAGATATCCTCCGCGCACTAGTGACTAAGCGACTCAAGAGAGTTGCTGACCACTCACGTGTTCATCATTCACTACGCAGTGGTTCGACCTACCCGACACAATCCACCCAACCTATACAAGCATGTGAGCCGTCACATGCATGGCCGTTAATCATGCCACAGACATATGTGTTGTTGTCGTAGTGTGTATCATGTAATGGGCTAGAGCTCAAAGAAGTCCTCAGGAGCAGCCCTTCGGTTGTCATTACCTCGTGCTCGATTTGGTTAGCGCTACAAAGACTTTACGACTATCAGTTCATGATCTCATGTACATAGTTCTTTAGTAATTCAACTCCGTTCAAACCTAGCTTCTAGTGGTCAACCGCCAGATCCTTACATATCGTGTGGCGGTGTGGCATGCTCTTTATCCAGCATCAATCGAGCTGGGAGCAGTTCAATGTCCGCAACAGAGCATATCCATGCGACGTGGTAGTCAGTGCAATAAAGTTGTTGCTTGCTAGATGCCATTCTTACTGTGACTAAGAATAATGTATGTAGTAAGTTTTATAGTATGGCAGCTAGGTTGCTTCAGTACTAAGAGGTGTATCTGAAAAGTGTTGTCTGCTCTCAGCCTGACAATATGCTTGCTCAGCAAGATAAATTTGGGATACGCGCCAGTGAGCTTCCAGAGGTGGCTTCTGGTAAGCCGCATAGGATTATCACGGCGGATAGCGTATCACTGGACTAGGCACCTTTTCTTTAGTAGCTGAGTACGCTACCATGTCCGTGCGCCTAACGCCCAGATTCGCGCGAAAACCATAACACCTGTTAGCTTGAAGGTCACATGATCTTTGGCCCCCTTCTCACGTATATATATATATAAGCCGAGACCGCATATGCGAAAAAAGGCAAGAAAACTCCACGATGAGATTTCAGTGGTCAATCGAAAGATGATGGCTTTACTATTTCCTCTTATTAGATAATGGGTCTTCAATGTCATGGTCAAGGTACGTCGTCGAATGTTTTTGCCGGTTCTGGTGCAGTGCACTACTACTCAAAGGAGGAGTCCTAACTGTTTTATAGTTGTTAATTTTCTTGTTTGTTTCGTATAGTCTTCTTGAAAGATAAGAGAAACGGTAGTTGGCTTCTATAGTAGAGTATAGATAACGTTCTTAGGCCATACTACTATTATCATCTACCCATCTTCATTCCTTATTTCTGATTT
Organism: Delitschia confertaspora ATCC 74209; assembly: GCA_010093945.1. Classification (NCBI taxonomy): domain Eukaryota; kingdom Fungi; phylum Ascomycota; class Dothideomycetes; order Pleosporales; family Delitschiaceae; genus Delitschia; species Delitschia confertaspora. The sequence continues at coordinate 61,525 of ML993934.1, read as the reverse complement.
CTACCCATTGCGGAGTTCTAAGGAAATTGTTGGATCACTAAAACAGCAAATATGAAGATAGACTCTTTGTTCTCTCAGTATAATCATGCACTAGAAAATAACTGGTAGTTTGTTGCACACAGACTTGCCAAACGTGAGTGGCACTTGGTATGGAACTCATCCGCTATTCTCCAACCATACTTAACCAATCGGCCTTGAAGTTTGGAAAAAGGGCTAAAACGAAAAATACCACGCGAGCCCATAATGAAAGAATTATGATATTCATTGGAACTTATAGAAGGTATTCATAGGAGTTTAGGTCGAGTAAAAACGACAAGACTGTAAGTATATCACAATTTGATGCTTCGCCTAGCAGTTAACTCAGCGGTGACGCCCTTACGGATTAATCCAAAACCAGAAGAATATTCGAAACAGCTCAGACAAGTAAGTAGATGTTCGTAATGGATAACTTGAGTATTTAATATGTGAAAAGAGTCATAATGAGATGAGAGGACCTGAAATAAGATGAGAAATGGGTGGGTGTTGTGGTAAGGTTAGGCTCACCCCCACGTTGCGGGGGATACGGTCCGTGCCACGTTGTCAGGGTGTTATGACACCATGGCGACCGCATAATTACCCCGTGATCATTGAACCCGATTCTGTCCTTTTTTTTCACTTCGATATCCTCCTCAACCTTTCTCTCCAGTCTCCTTTTTCCTGGCTCGCGATTGTCACCATCAATTCCACTTTTTACAGACCTCAACTCATCTCTTGCGCCGAGAACCATCATCACGGCGCGTCCAGCATCGTGTCCGACCGATAACCCCGTCCCTGCTTCGACTACTGGCCTTGTTTCAACATTCAAACCTCTCGGTGCAAGGACTTCAGGTCACAAGGCATAGTGTCTCTCGAACACACTTTCAGGGTTTTGTGCCTTCGATCCGCGCATCCCCCGCTTCTCAGGGGGATTATTTTGTCCCCAGAACTACCCTCACTATACCCTTCTGCGAAGGTACCACGACTTCCTCACATAGCACATTTCAAGTGGCCGTTCTTATAGACTTACAGTGCTACAGAAGCTTCATGAAGATAGCAGACTCTCCCTGGATGGCTTTGGTTTCTCATTCAGATTGTCTTGCATACATGAATCCTAGAGCTGTTTGATATCTGTTCTGTCAAGGCATTTATTTTGCGGGTTTCTTATTTCCCACTCTCTCACAATTACGACCATCAGGATGCTAGCCAAGTTTTTATGGTAGCTAAGCCTGAAAGAGAATATCTAAAATATCAAATCCCCCTCCTTCCATGAAATGGCGGAAGAGACCTCTCCAGCCCTCCTCACCTTACCCTCTGAGCTGGTTACGCTTATCCTTTCTTTCCTCTCCCCAACCGACCTTGCAGCTGTCTCAGAGGTGAACAAGTTCTTCAAGGACCATGCCTTCCAAGACACTTTGTGGCATGCGTTCGTTCAATCAAGCGTCCCAGGTATCACTGTGCCAAAACCTGAGTCCTCCACGTGGCGCCAGCTCTTTATCTCCCATCATCCTTTCTGGTTCATCCCAAAGAACAAGGTGTGGTTCGGAGACAATACTCATATCGGGAAACTTATCATTGCCCGTTACGACCATCGTCTCGACACCATCGAAGCCTATGCACTTGTTGCTGAGCGGCGCACGCCCGACACTCCTCACTGGGACTGGGCTCCCGATGCCATTGTTCATACCTTCTCTCCTCGGCTCCAGCTCGACCTCAACTCACCCGTGCTTCGGTTAGTTGCGAATTCATTTGCTGCCCCTCGCGGATATGGGCGCCAGCTCTTGCAAAAAGAATTCCCAATGGACGTTCACGGCGCTCTTCGGAGCTCCTTGCCCAACCTATATTCCAATCTATTCCTCAATCGGGAACTCCCCGGTTCGGCCATAACGCCCTCTACTCGCGCCTGGCCTCCTTCCATCATTCCGTCATCAGGCCGAGTCCGCAACGAATCAGCCACCGAGTTTCGCGACATTGGCCACCGCCCTACGACCCTCTCTGAATTGAGCACCAATACATTTCGCATTCGGAAATGGATGGAGTTCATGTCCCAGCCTCATCGGCCCGAAGGATGGGGTGGTTTTGGTGTCCGGGTTGGGGAGGACGTGACGACCTTTGCCACTCTGCCTGAAGAGTGTTATGTCCCCACCGAAAAGAAACCATACCAGGGTATATGGTGTGGTGACTATGCAGGCCATGGATGCGAATTTCTGCTTATCACGCAGCCGGATCACCCGAAACCTTTGCCGGCGCAGGCTGAGGTGATGTTGAAGGTACTGGAACGAGACAACAGCGTTAGTACCGAAGCAAGCTGGAGTACGGCACCTATGGACCTGAATGCAGCAGGTGGAAATTCTTCTGGCCATGATGGATCGTCTTCAGAGTCTGTGCATGATGATGACGAGGATGGACGCTACCAAGGGCGTATCGAAGCGATTAAGCTTACCGGTGACCCCAATGTTCCCCGTGGCGAATATACCTTTATCGCGCCAGATATTGGGCCCGATGGCTTACTGCGAGTAGCGCACGAGGAGCTATTCAAGGGTGCAAGGGTGGTCCGCGCCTTGGGGCATATTGCTTCGCGTGGATTTCGCGATGGTAAGTCTCGCTGTGTATTCAGATGCTGCCGCCATGCTAATTGTCTATTATAGACAAGTATATACCCTCCCAGCTCATCTTGCTATCACACGACAAAATAGCGCAGTTCTGGGAGACGTATAACCATGTTTCCTTCTATCAGCGCGTCAATATTGACGAGTTCACCAGGCCGGTCTGAGGAGGTGGACCGCATAGGGTCAAGAGTCAGTGATATTGTATGCTTTGTATGGTATCCTACTTATCCTGGTCTTTTTGCTTTCAAGCAAAATTGTATGTTCTCCGGTAAAGATAGGGGAAATCCCACTCCACGTTTATGTGCACCATAAAATTAGCTTTACTTTATAGCTGAGGAATACAGAGTGGGCCGCTTTTTGGAGTTCAGACACAACTGATTTATCAAAGAGCATATCTCTCAGCAAACTTGTCTATTATGATGACACTGTGCCATTTTAAATCCTCAAAATTCATTGCTTATAATCTTTAAATGATTCAAATTTATTTCAACCTCCTTAGTATGCATGAGCAAAGCGATGAATGGAGAGGAGAGGAGAACTACGGCTGCAAACGGCATAACGCGGAAGACGTGCGAACGGGTGCGACTTGACTTGTATGGCTTGTAGATTTAGGCTCCCAAGCCGGAATCAGTAATATCCCAGAGCGCATCTCCGACAGACAACTCCTCTCTTATTTTTATATAAAACCTGCTCCAATGAAGGTTTCTTCTTACTGTCGGAGATGCCGATCATATCTGGTCAACATCAATGGCTTTCGTTAGAGATAAATTTTCAAAGTTTAGCTGCAGCCAAAGCGAAAGGCAAAGCTAAAGCCACACAAACTTGTATGTAGAGAGCTAGAGAGATCAATTTGCAGTGTTATAGCTAGAACATGTACTTGAATTAAACGTTTCTGCTAAGGTATGCACCGTTAGAGGTTGCAAGTGTTGAATACTTTTTATCACGTACGAAAGCTCATGTGGTTTTATATTACATATGTAATTAACGCTCTTTCTTTTAGATGTGACTTATATTGGCGCAATTTTATCGAGGGCTAATTATATAATATAATAAAAGGGAGATAGTTACGGTAGCTAAGCTTCACACTTTTACTAAAGCCCGTCTACTTGGGTGGGAATAGATTTTTACGTATATATTGGATAGGGCAGAGAACAACCCTGCATGAGGTTAACTTTCTCCTACTCCAAAAATTCAGTTAGGCGCTGCGTACTGTCTCCAGCCTCCGAAGTTTGTTTTACACATTGTTTTGCATAGAGAATCGAGAGTTCCCTGTTTTTGACAACGTTTACCGGCGACTTTGATTTTCCGGATTGGCGTCTCTAAATCTACATGCAAATATACGCCGTACCTGCAAAAAGACGTCATTGAACCCTCTCAAACTCGCGAACCTCCACACCAAATCCTCTATCACCAACCTACATCCTATAATCTACTTCAAACCCAATACGCGTACCTTGGCCACTTCGAATCTACCTATTCTGGACGATTCCTTACTCTGCAATCATGGCTTCCCACGAAGATTACATTCTCAAAGTTACGGCCGGCCCCACCTACGACACCACCTCCCACCAAGACGTCCATGTTAACAGTGAAGACCCTATAAACATATCCTCCGAACACCTTGATGCGCAAATTCATGTGCGGATAAAAGACTACAGAGGTAAAAGTCCCTCCATCCTTCAAACATTCATCTCCCACCCCTCCAAATCCCCCCCCCTTACTAACAAAACCGCAACAGGCCTGCCAGAAGGCTCCCCCTCAACCTCCCCCTACTTCTCCACCCCGCAGCACCCTTACGACCGCTACTCCATCTCCTTCTCCTTCAAGCCCAAATCGACGATCCGCGGCGACCACCTCGTCTTCGGCAACGACTTCGACCACCCTATCCGCGACCGTCTGCCCCCTCTCTTCGATAAAGCATTCAGTATTGTCAAGTGGTGGATTGACCCGGGGTTGGAGGGCGATGTGCAAAGCGATGAGCCTTGGTTATATGGCGCGCTGTTGAGTAGCTTGAATATTTTTAAGATTGGAGGGAAAGGAGGGGATGTGAAAGAGGACAAGGAGGCAGGAGAGGAGGTTGCGGTCTACGAAGAAGGCGCAGAAGGCGACGGAGAAGGCATCCGAAAAGATAAAGGCATACCATCTGCGGCATCTGCGCGCCAAAAACACTTCCTCAACGAAGCGAAACGGAAAGATTTTGAATTCGAACAAGGTCGAGTCTACAAATGCGACTTCTTCAACCCGTACCTCGATTTCAATGAATTTTCGCTCAAACTTGGCTACGGCCTTCCCGCCATATCCATCGTCTCGCACTGGGATGGGCAGCCACTTAGGTGAGTCTTATTACATTTCGTGTCCCTGGTGCGCTCTCGACTCGCGTCTGACTAACCAAGAACGCATTCTCTTAGATACGTCCTCAAGAACAAAGATACTGGGAAGGAGTTGTTTGTCATTGTGTTCCAACTGATCCCCACGAATGGGGAGGAGAGTGCGGAGCAGAAGTTCGAGGAGGTGCATGAAGAGGAGTCGAGTGGGAAGGAAGGGGGTGGTGATAACGATGATCTGGATTAGGGGGGTGAGTCCTCCTGGTTATGATGTCGATACATGTAGGAAGAAGCTGGATTACCCATGATGAAATAAACCCATGAAGAAGGCTGAGTAGGGGTGACTTTGGGCGGATTGGCATGCGATACCTAGGCGCGAGGGAGATGATTACATGTAAGGAATCCATTGCGAGGTTTTGATATCCAGATAAAGACTTAGGAATAGAATATCTCCACTTTTATCCATAATCTACGTCCAAAAATTTCGATGGTATCTACAATACAGGTTTCACAGAAGCCCTCTATCTTATGCTTACAGCCTCCTCAAAACATCATTGATAACCTCCTCCGTGGTAGCCTTACCCCCCATATCAGGCGTAAGCAGTCTCCCTTCCTCCAAATTTCCATCCACCGCCTCATAAATCCTCCTCGCCGCCTCCTCCTCGCCCTGAAACTCCAACATGAGCGCCGTACTCCGCATAGTCGCAATTGGATTCGCGATCCCTCTGCCCTCAATATCCGGAGCGCTGCCATGGCACGGCTCACCAATGACAAACTCCTTGCCGACATTCGCAGAAGGTACGAGGCCAAGAGAACCGACGAGGGCCGCGGCCCCGTCCGACAGGATGTCGCCGTAGAGGTTGGGGGCAACGATGACGTCGTAGGCTTGGGGTTGGCGGAAGAGTTTGTAGACCATGGAGTCAACGATTTGTTCTTCGATGCCCAAACCCTTATACTTGTCTTGCGCAAGGGCGGCGCGGGACGTCTCGCGGAAGAGGCCGTCTGTCTGGGACAGAACGTTGGACTTGTGCGTTATGGTGACGAGGGGACTGTTGTGGATGCTCTCGGCGCCTGCGTCGCGGAGGCGTTGGCGGCGGAGCGCGATGTCGCCGGCCATGGAGGCGATGTTCCAGGACGCGGTTTCCGAGATGCGTTTTATGGCTTCGGCGATCTTGGAGCCGTCGGCGGCGGTGTAAGTCTTCTCTTCCTTGACGTACAAATCTTCGGTGTTTTCGCGGACGATTACGAGGTCCACTTCTCCGCCCTTGGTCAGAGCACCCTTGACGCTCTTAACCGGCCGCACATTGGCGTAGAGTTGGAGTTTCTTGCGGAGCGCGACGATAGGGCTAGAGTATCCCTTGGTCTGGACCGTGGGAGAGCTGACTGCGCCGAAGAGCGCACCGTCGCATTCTTTTTTGAGTGTCTCGACCGTTTTATCTGGGAGAGCGACGCCTTGTTGTTGGAACGTATTCCAGCCGGCTTCAAGGTCGACGAAGGAGAATTTAAGGTTCAAAGAGGCAGGGAGAGCTTCGAGGAGGCGTCGGCCGGCGGGGATGACTTCGCGGCCGATGCCGTCACCGGGGATGAGACCTATGTCAATTGGTTAGCTTCACGATCAATTGTGTGATTCAAGGTCTAGACAAACGTACCAATGCGTAATGTGCGTGTTGCTGCCATTGTGAAGATGAGGATGTTTTGGTGGTGGTGATAACTTCGCCGGAGAACTTTTTGGTGGTTGCGTGCTTGCCCACGGCCGACATTCGGAGTCATGGGGGGAAGGAGCTTGAGCCAGCTTTCAGACCGGGGTAAGGTCGGGGAAAGCCGGGGTAGCGGAGGATTGGCTTCAAGTCTCATTTTTTACTTACTTCATAATCTTCTTCTTCAGAGCTTGTTTATATTTTGTAGTTCTGTACATCAACAGAGTCGATGTGGCCATCTCGAAAAGGAGTCCTGTCCCTCTTTTTATCGCCTTCTCCCTGCCGTCAGTATAGCACTTCGAATCCAACCACATATCTTAGTAAAAATACTTCTCAAGAGTAGAGAGTATGCACAAAAGCTAAAGCTAATTTCCCATTTGTGAGTCTCCAGTACTTTATCAAGTTGGATAATGAAATAGATGAGTCAGTCCATTGCGTGAGATAACTTGATCCATTCAATTCACCTTCAATTTCCCAAGTCCCATCTTCAATCATTTGATATCCTGTCCATTCACAATTATCCATCTCCATCCACTCGCCTCCCATACTTTCTCTTGAATGGTTCATGTTCAATAACTCATCTTCATTGCGTCTTCTTCTGTGAATTATTTACTATGTCCTGATCAAGGTTCTGGAACTGCACCCGTTATCCCAAGTCTGTTTCAGAAAGTCCTTTCCCGCGCTTTGTGAATTGAGGCTTGTTAATGGGCCTCTCCATCATATCATCGAGGGCGTGGAATTCGCCAAATTGGATGCCTAGCTGAGAGCTGGGAACAAGAACTGATCCAAGATGTGCCTTCTACCACTCAAGTGATTCAAAGTACAGCCACAATGGACTAGATAGCTGGAATACAGTTAACAGAGACCGCTCATATATGCAGAGGTTCTAATCCTCTCTTTGGCCCTAAAAATGCAGTACACTCATCGCCACCATCGCTCTCTCCGTTCCTAATTCTTTTCATCTTCTTTTGTGCGTGCAACTTGCCATACAAATCGCGTTAACTGGCTGACGTTCCTTTTCAGTGCAGCTCTCTGTACCTGTTCTGGTTCACCGGAGGCGAGGTCCATTCTGATATTTATTTACTTTCGCAAGTTAAAGTTGCCCGCAAGGGAAGGGCAGACGACAGACTGAAGTGGCTGATGACCGGACTGGCTCACACTAAAGTGTACTGCAAATTTAGTCCGCAAGGCAAGGGCAGACGAGAGACTGAAGCGGCTAAAATTGCAGTGCACCGTCTCCCGACTGGCTCACTTTCCTATTGTTCAAATTGGATGGGAATCAGACTCAGGATCCTGCTGCCTCGCCGACCACAGGGTGGAGTATATAGTGTCCATACTCTTTTGCGGGCCAACCATCAGCATCTGCACTGAAATGTTAGCCCACAAGAGGAGATGAATGATGACCTGGTTGTGGCAAGAGTATTAGTGTACTGCACTTTGGCCTCCCCAATTGGCAACTTCTAAGGCGCAGCTAACCGGTTGCTCACCTAAGCACGCCAAACATGTCCTCTCTTGCGTGCCGAAAAATAAGTACAGAAACTATTGTATGAGTCCATCAGCCGTCCAATATACATGCTAACTGATTCGTGCACCAGCGCTGGCGCAACTATGGCAGCCTGGACGCAGGCTAAGCCACGGTGGCCGGCCATAACCATGTTAACAGACAGCGCATATGCAAGTTTGAAGTATTGATGATGAATTGGGTAAGGTATAGCGGCGAATAATCTACTGAGCGGATGCACTGAGACTTGCGAAGCTTTTTTTTTTTTTTTACTTCATTTATTACTATCTCCCTAGACGACTAGAGAAAAATAGGAAATGCGCATGCAATCCTAAGGATTATAGCGCTCTACCCTATCCAGATAAATCCCTTGTTTAGGCCTCATATCCGTTAGTAGTAGCTGGCCTCTTTTGAAAAGAAGCCCAGGCTATTCTCCTTTCTCTCTCCTCTTCCCCTTATCCAATAAAAGAAATGTAAAAGAAAGAAAACAAAGATATAACCAAGACCCAAAAACTGTTTCTCCTCTCTGACTTGATGCTTCCTAGACTGTGAACCGTATCTAGTTGAAGTAGAGTTACCTTCTATTCCAACCCAAGTAGCCACCCTCGAGTGGCTATGTTTGTGCTTTGAAGAAAGCTTATGAGAATAGGTCTCCCTCTCTTCGAGTTGAATAGGAAAGGTAAAGAAAGAAGAGTCTCCGCCTCCTTCTGCATCTTCTTTCTTTCCTTCCTATTTGCGAAGCATTTATGAATGCGGTATATCAATGCTGAGAAGATTCTTTTACACCACATCACGTAAGTAGAACCCGAGAGCTACCATTGATATATGTACATCAGGGAAGAACTCATCCAACGGATGGGTAAGAAACTCCTGGTTCAATGGATCTAGGACCGCGGATCCTGGAAAGGATCCGAACTAATATTATACCATATTCTAGGTTATAGTTTTAGAACTATTCTACCCGCTCCAGCAGCTATTGCTGACTAGGCTAGAACTACCTACACACTCATTCAGATCCCTAACGAGATGGGAGTGCGGCTGTGGATAAATCCCATCTCTGCGGATAAGACCCCGTCTCGGTGAATAGGTCACAGCACAGTCGACTAAGTATCACCTACCGATACCGTGATGCCAATAAAATACTCGATCACCATGTACCACCAGGGAGGGTTATCCTTCATGATGAAGGACGGGGGGGATTTTACCACTCCTAGGATGAGTGCACAGCTCACATTATTGAAACCATAGGACGCCAAGCCATCATAGAAATAGATAGGTCTGCTCAAGGAAGTAAGTCGATATGCATCTCTTGGCTCAGGGGTGTCATGGGTGGGTGTGTCTGGTAATGAAGGTCGTGTTTGGCAGAACGGAAGTGTTCATGATATTGTCCTTGGAAATGAGATGAATCGATTGATTGTTATGTCTGCAGGCGAAGGAGTGACAAACATATATACATGAGATGGTGTGATTACAGGACTTAGGGAAGGAATGGATACATATAGTAATGTAATGTTGTCGTCATGTAGTTTGGCAAGCCTGCTAGAATCTTCTAGCATAGCGAGACTGCCATTCCAAAATCTTAGGAAATGACGCATGGGTGATAAGGTCCCCATGGTAGGGAGGGAGATGCAGATGCAGATGGAGCTACATATGCTTCTCCGTTCACAGGACGCGTCCTGTGCGTTTTAGAAAGGACTAGACCCTGCGGCTGGTAGAAGCCCCTTTGAAGTGCTGGACATTCATGGAGATGGGGTATCTTTCTGCAGATGGACATATTGTTGACCATGGGGATCGTGGGCTACGGGTAACTGGTTGAATCTGGGATATGGGGATCTCCGAAGGACGATATGAACTGGGAAAACTAAAAAGAAAAAGCAGTCTGCGGACCATTAGTCCCCATCCTCAAGCCATGAAAGGAATTCAAACTTACCTGAGCACACCGGATCTGGTATGATAACCCGGATATAGACATTTGGTTTGGTTTCCGCTCAATCTATGGTCCAAAGGCATCGATATCTGCCAAATTCTCCATATTGCTGAGGTACATGTTCGGGAAGTACATGACTTCTATGGTACGACGCGAATACCTCCAAAGTTCAATTGCTTCGCAGTTGGGCTTTCGAGGGCTAGGATAAAATTGGGCGCAGCTCACGGCAGCAGTAATTCAGTATATACGTTGGTGCCGCAGATAGTATAGACGCTGTCACTGCTCAGCACTCTGAACGTGGATGACGGCCTGGGTATGGTGGGCATGAAATCGCCACCAACATATTTGTCTACTACCTCTAAGAGTCGCAAAATTGGGTTCAACCGTTCTCACCAGCCCTGTGCTCCGCGCATCTTCAATTTCGATAAGTCGAAAAGGACGTCGAGAGTCATCGCAGACTGAAACATATCCCGTCCCTGCTAAATTATTTGCAAGGCTCAATACGGATACTATTTCAGTTTTCCATCCAACTCAGGATATATTTCCAAATCAGGGTATCGTTAGGATTCATATACGGATTTAGCTCAGATGGCTCTCCCCTTCCTTCCAATTGTCGGTGGAGAATATTCTAAGATTCAGGGATATATACGCCATTTATTGTAGTGTAGCTATGCGAAGCAGATGGTCTATAAATGGCGATGTCGATATCAACGGCAGGAGCATCGGAATATTAATCTGAACCTAATCGAAAAAGAGAATTATGGATTGTCCGGCTGCAAACTTGCCAAAACTAGGAAGTAATAAAATAGCGGTTTGATTGGGTTACTCTTTATGAAAGCAGATCAGACCCATCCTATTTATCTAAATGAGAGGATTTACCTTATAATAAGAGATGATCAAATACTTGCTGCAAGTCGTGAGAAAGTTGATTCTGCTTTGTTGAGAATCATTCGTGGCATATATGGGCACTATAACGCGTTTGCGTATAATTTTGTATAGTTCAACATGTTAAGCTTCCTTATATCGGTATAGTGTTCTAGCGTTCCTAAAAATTTAAACCATACAAGAACGATATTAGCGCCTATTCACTTCTTCCCGACCTGTGCACATCACCATATCGACTTACGCTTGTTACAGTATGCGGGCCGTGGGTCGAAAACGAATACATCCTCCAAAAGCTCCTTAACCACTGCCAGAATGTTGGTGTTCACATTCTAAACAGAGACAGGCGCAGCTTATCCTCAGGACTCTCGTCGAAACCTTTGACATCCAGAGTCGGATCGGCTACCACGCCGGTGGCAATGCTTCCTCAAACGACATCTAATTGGAAATCCAGAATACCAACTGCCAGGTACGTATACGGTTAGTTTAAGGCCTAGGGCTTGGATTGAAGCGTAATTTTAAGCTCATATTTGGTCAAGGCTGATGTTAAGTAGATTAATTTTAGCGCTAATCTTTCGCTTCAAGTCTTCCTACGTGCGTCGTTAAAAGAAGCACTCCCCGCTGCTGTTGAAGTCTCTGGAGAAGAAATCACTCGATTTTCTATATCCTTGACTCTGGAAAACAGAGGCTCTGAGAATAGCAAGGGTGCTAGGACCCATCTGAAGCACGGCACAATCAACCCACTCCATGTCATACATGGAGAAGAGAGGGCCAGGATAGCTAAGGCTCAAACGCTGCGTACTAATCGCTGGGAGGATACAATAAGTTTACGTTTAGGTGTTGACAATAAGACCAGATAGTAATTCTGGTATCGTGCCTTTAGGAAATTGAATTTTTCAAGCTCAAGTACGCAAATGAGTTTGGTGTATGTGTTTTAGCAATGACGATCGGGATATAGTTGAGAAATCACACATATTTTTAGGAACATTTGCTTCAGCTACCATCTACGATGAGGGCGAAAAAGCGTCGATTTCCAATCTCGCTCCAACCAATGGAGTCTCTCCTTGTTCATTATGAGCGGAACAAGGTAGGCTCGGCACTCTGCTAGGTCCTACTACGAACAATTTACTAGGATCACTGCTCTTAACTCGAGAATAAGGACTTCCACATGCTCCGAGCTATAAAATAGAATAGTTCCTACCCCACCGATACTACACCATGGCTGATAAAGCTCTAGTACATACAGTCCCTCGTCCTCTTGATCCCAGCTGCTGTGTCGCCTATATCAAGAAGAACCGGGAAAAGCAAATAGTATCGACCTGCAATTACGGCTACATGTGGTATTTAGGAGACAAATTTTAATGATAGGCTCTCTACCTAGGGCTTCCTACTAGTAAGCTATAACACCATGCCACCCATCCTCGAAGCGCCGTAGCGTTGTACTCGGCCAGATTTTGAGGTCAATGGAGGCTATCGTAAACAACACAAATAACAAGGATGATTTATGAGATTTAATTTTTAAGGATACCTTCTTTAGTTCGAGAAGGGCATGTTCATTGGGCCGGTCCCGTCTATGGTGACTCAATATCCAGAGAATTGAGAGCATTAACAGAGCTAGTAGAGGGCCTCATCCAGCCCATTTCTGCTAATAGAATGGGCATGCTCATGGGTCGTGCGCCAGAGGACGAAGCAGAGGAGATTGACGACAATACTGCCGAACAAATGGAGGGGAGCTAGAGGATACACAGCTAATTAATGCTATATTGTTCGTACATTGTTTGTATCGTTGGACAGTTAAATTTTTCGTTTTTTTTAAAAAAATCGATACAAAATAGCATCCCAGGAAGTGGAAAAATAAATGGTCTCCCCAAGCTATCGAGAAGAAGGACCCGGCATGGAGAACATCTTGGAGAGTACATATACGAAATTTTTCCATATAAATCTCACAAAAGCAGAGAGTACCATGGCCACGCTCCTCCATACAGAGGTTATTAGCCTAAACGATTGGCTTACGTGGGCAGGGGTCTCGGCACGTACGCTGGAGTGCGATTGCGGTTGGCCACGCCAGACACCGAAACATGTAGTCACAATTTGCCTGAGACGTACAGGAAGGGAGCAAATTTGGGAAAAGGCTGGTACAGAGAATTACCAAATCCTTCTCTCATCGTCGGAAGGAGTACAAGCGGCCGCGGCCTGGCTAATACAGCGAGGAATCCTCGACCAGTTCAACCTAGCTGGAAGGATCCTGGAACAGCCCAGCGACAAATTGGAACCGCTCACGGCCTTGGAATGGATGGGATTTGGTATGCACAAGCAGGTTCTGCTGGCTGCGATGGTAACAGATGTGTCAAAACTGAGAAGGAGAGTGGCCTGTCTGGGCAGGGTACCAAGGAGTAAACATGGTTTTTCCTCTACAAAGGGGTTTCCGAAATAGATAGTGGGGTCTACGTGGGCCTTCTTGGAACCGTATTGGACATAAAACTAGAATTAATAATATATAATGACATTCCTGCCCATCTGTTGCCTGATTGGTAGCACTGACATATGTAGAACTAGTAAGTAGTGATTGAAATGGGATGGAGAAAGGAAAAGGAAAGACTCGATTGGGAACCAGGTAGCGCGTGAAATTGAATTATTATTATGCTTCTAAATAATAATCCCATGTATGATCGTTTATGTTCTTAATATTTGACATAGGAGTTGTAAGTAACAGTCTCACATGTGCTTATCCGTGCTAGAAACTGCATCGCAACAGCAGGGTTCTGAGGTCGCGTTTGATGACAAACGAGGGGCCGGAACTGAAGACGATGGAACAGAAAAAGTGACGCGCAAAAGTCGAACGGTAAAAGGCCTCCAAGATGGGCTCAAGAAATAGATTCATAATGACAAAAAGTTGAATATGGCAAAGGAAAAGCACAAATTAGATTGTCAAGCAACGTTCAAAAGATTTCAAAAATCACCAAAAGCAAGGTACCAACGATCCCGAAATACTTAACAATAAAACATTAATTCATTAAGCTGGCTACAGCGCAGCATATAAGTCGGGGCGCAGTATCCATCGCTCCATCAACTTCGTTATCAACATAAAATCGAACCATCCAACAGGGGTTAATTACATCCACTCAGACCCTAACTCCACCAACGCATTTTCTTCGCAGCAAAATGGTATCTGTCTATCTTACAAAAATAGCCCTTTCGCTTTTGAATATCTCAAAAACCGAAATCGCACAGTGGTTGCTTTTCTTAAACGTGAAGAAAGCATTTAACCAGCAAGGAAAAGACCGAGAGCCTTGACGTGGGGGTTGATCAAGGTAAGGTTGAAGGGAGTAAGGTACAAGTCCGAATCAGTAATGGCAAGGAAAACAGTGCCATTGACAGCTGGGTCACCAACGTAGACCTCATTGGGAGGCTGGTAAGTGAAACCAGAGTTGGGACCGGTGACGTTCAGGGGAGTATAGGTGAGGTTAAGCTGGGACAACCAGGCAACGAACTTGGGCTCGCCGGCGGTGGTGTTGGTGATGTAGCTGTTGTTGGGGCCAACGGGCTTGCCAGCGTCCTCCCACTCCAGGAAGACCTGGCGGCCGGGGAAGGTCAAAGGCTCGGTCCTGTTGCGGGAGATGGCGGGGCCGCAAGAGACGCCGGTGGTGTTGGAGTTGACGCAGGACTCGTCCTTGGGGAGGGTAGAGTTGGAGGGGTCAGCCTGGCGGCGGCCGACGAGCTCATAGTTCGCGGTGTCGTTGGGGTGGATGCGGTTGGGGTTGGGCTGGTTGACAATGTTCAACGCGGGGAAGTTCTGCCAGGTGAGGCGGGTGTTGTTGGCTGGGCAGGAGCTGATGTAGGGGGCCAGCAGGGTCCAGTGCCACGATTGGGGCACACCTGGGACAAAGGAAAAGGGCATGGGGTGGAGGCCCAACATCTGGCGGAAAGCCATCTGCTGGCGAGCCTCGACCGACTCGGCCTGGACGAGGAGGGTGGAGACCTCGCGGGAGTCCAGGTGGGACAAGAAACCCCAGGTACCGGATTCACCGAAGCGGGTGACCTTGATGTTGAAGTCGATGAACTCGCGCACCGTCTTGTAGGGGTAGTTGTAGGTGCACTGCTTGGGCGCGGCCTCTCCGAGCATGTTGGTGAGGAGAGTGGCGTGGTCCGACTCCTGAACGGCCATGAAGGCAATGAAAGCGCGGTCCTCAGCAGTAAGACCAGCCTCGAGGAAATCCTCCTCAGAAAAGGTCGCGAGGCCGTTGTTGAAGAGGTCGAGCTCAATGTACTCCTGGTGCAAACCGAGAGCAACGGACTGGAAGTCGAAGTCGCTCTCAACCATATACCTGGGCAGGGTGTTGTTCACGCCCTTTCCACCTGCAACTGATTAGCAATTTTCCATCCAACGGCGCAGCAAATGCATGCAAACACACACCTCCTGGCATATAAGGCAAGGGGGCCGGCTGGCTCAACAATCCATTCTTGTTGTAGTAGGTAGCAGTTGGGTTGGGGACTGGGGGTCCGTCCATCTTCAACGCCAGAGTAGTAGGGGCCTTCAGGGCACCCGTAGTAGTGGGAGTACCCGAATAGGGTCCATGGCTAGTCACACCAGTGACCTTGTCGGAGACACGAGTGGGAGCCGCACCAGGCTCGGTTCCGGTGGGCGCCTTGGTGACAATAGCGGGAACAGTGTTTGCGGGAGCAGCGACAGCAAGGCCAGCGAGGCCCAGCAGGGCGAATTTAGATATCATTGCGACGGAGAAGCGAAATGGAATGGAGATGAGAGAAAAAGGGCAGAGACGCAGGAACCATGGCGATATTATACTTTCCCAGGACGCTACCCGAAAACTCTAAAAAGCTGGCAGAATTGAGTGAATATGACAGCTTATGACGTCCGTTATTGGCAGGTCTCCAGCCGATAGTGCAGAATCCTGGGAGAGGAAGGGATGGTGGCCGCGTAGACAAGTCCAGGGTCAATTGATTGTTTCGCTTGGAAGGGGAATCCACCCTACTCGGAACCCTATTCCCGTGCCATTCACGTGCTCATCAGCCTCATCGTTCTCAGAAACACGCAGTCATGAAATCCCCCATTGACATCATAGACTAACACGCCTTTCCTGTTCGAGCAATGTTCGTCCGCCGCAGAGTCCTCCTTTTGCTCTGTGCATGCTGCTCTAACGATACCGAGGTTAGATCGCAGCGAGGTCGCCGCCTAAACAAGAACGACCGATCCAAACCTAAAATCATCGTGTCAATGAAAATTCGAGATACATGACGTCTCAACCTTGGAAATTGCCCCGCTGAGCACACCTTGGAAAAAAATAAAATAAAATAAAAAAAAAAAAAAAAAGACCCTCGTTGCTTTGAAATTGTCATGGTTCGCTTCATGTTCGCCACGTGAAGAGAAAGTGCCCTTCCCCAGATTGAGGATGGGTGAAAATCCAAATGGGTTTGTGCCGAGAAATGGGAGAAAAGCAATCCGAACTATACCCGGGTGTGATGTCGTTGCCATTGCGCATCTCGGATCGCCTGTGCATCTTCATCAGTGTCGAATCGGCACTCCTCACAGCCGGAGAACAGAACTCCAATGAGAAACATACAATGTGCATCCCGCATCACGACTCCACCCCTCTTGCGCGCTCGTCCCGCTCAGATTCTCTCGCGCTCATCAGGTCTAGCTCTTCTGTATTGGAAATCATCGCATCCAAATCTAATTCGGCCTGTCGTACTCTAGCTGCAGTTGCTCTTCCAGTCACAACAATCTGTTCAGTGATGACTAAAAGGTGATGGATGATGCTTATTCGTGTTGCAGTAGTTCGTGCAGATGGGAAAGTTGGCGAGAATCCAGAAACACGATGCCACATCACCAAGGCAGGTATCGGCGTCATACCTGCCCATAGCTTCCTTTCAAGCTTTCCTCGCAGTTTCAGCTCCAGTGGTTCGTGCACAACCTTTTCAATCTTACCTCAACATCACCGCGCCCCGCAAACAAACGTCGTTTGTGCAGTTGCAATATGCCGCGACGTCTTCTCCTATGGCCAAGGATGGGGAAAGTCTTGCTGTCACGTTAAAGGGTACCTGGATATTCTGCGCATTGGAGTTTAGAAAAGTCTCTTCCTTGCGATTCCAACTAGGGATCACCAGACGATAATTTATCGACGGGCAAAGCTTCAGCTCAGACCACCGCTTATGTGCAAGCATGCTGCATACCACCCACAGCCCGCAAGGGATGTTGCATAATTATATACATAGACTATCGTAGGGTTCAATGTCGAGAATCGAAGACATCGGAGGGTGCATCACTACCGTAGGACAGAGAAGGTCAGCATTCTGCACGAAGGGCTGAAAACGTTCAGGATTCAGACGCATGCCCCAGTTCTTTGCTTTAGTACAGAGTACTGACTGCCATCCATTTGTAGTGATTGAAGGTAAAGTAGGACGATAGTCTTGATTGAGTGTCGTTACCGTCACTTGCCCTGTGTATCACGAACCCAGAAAATGAGCTTTCCGAAGCCCGGCCGTAGCGCTGCCGGTGTGTGGTGTATGGTGTGTGGTGCAGGGAAAATGGTGAGCTTCCCTCTCATCACCTGCAGTGACCACAAACGAAATGGAAGTCCTGGCCAGTCAATGAACAACAGTCAGCCAAGCCAGCATATCAAACGAATGTCGCAACTCTAAGCGTGCTCAGCGGCTTCAGACCTTTCAAAGCAATGAGAAGTTTTTAACGTTGCTGAATCCTGTTATTCAAATACTAGAATTACAACAGTGGTATCTGAACTCCAAAAAAAAAAGAAACAAAAAAAAAGAAAGTACTATTACAATGTCCTTTTCTCTTACTCATTAAGATGCCGTCGTTACGACAGACATCCAAGCATTAACCCCATCCTATTCCCTTCAAAACTTCATCGCATTAATCGTAACCAATACTTATCGCATTCCTCCGTCCCAAATATCCTCGCTTCCTCTTAAAAAAAAAAAAAAAAAAAAAATTTTTTGACGACCTCCTACATCAACCAGCACTCCTCAGAGCAACCATCGTTGAGCGTTTACACGTGGTGATCGTGGTGTAAAGACATCTTTCAGCCTTTAAACAGCGGTCACGGGAGCCGTCGTGACGGTGTCACCGCTAGGCCTCGCCATCTTGTCGCTGGTGTAGGTGTGAGTGCCTTTGACACGCTGCTTGTCCCAAAGCTTCCACTCAAGCAGGAGACCGAGAAGGTTGGTGAAGCTGTCGGCCTTTGTGTTAGCACAAGCTCACAAGGAACGAAGGCAGCGGTGGCACTTACAAGGCAAGAAAGGCAAAGGCCTCCAGCGTCTTCTTCAGGCTGCATTTGTTGACCCCACCAGGAGAGTGGAGAGCGCAGTTGTGCTGGTTGTAATCCTGAGCCGCAAAAATAAAGGCAGTGAGCCATAGGTAGGAGAAGATCCAAGCCAATGGGGCAAGATACCCCTTATAAGACTTCATAGCAGGCAAAACCAGAGCGGGGATGTACAAGAAGGAGTCAATGGCAGCCTGAAGACGTCAGTAAGTTGCTAAGACAAAACGACCCAAAATTTCACTTACAATGGTGACCCAGTAGATGAGATGCTGGTCCCGACGCCAGTGAGCAATGAAGTACGCGGCAATGGACATGACGATGAGCGATGAAGCCCAATGCAGGAAGTGATTTGCTAGAATGGCCGGACGAAGGATACGGCTGTCGGGGCCAGCAGACCCATCGGCGATTGCTCCTCGAGGCATGATGATGGTGTTGTGTGTATTTTAAAGTGGTGTGAAGTGTCGATAGAAGTTGATGATGGCTAATGATGGCTGGGCTGGGGATTGCTGGGGATTGCCGGGGATTTCCAGGGATTGCTAGGGATTGTTGGGGATTGCTAGGGAGTGCTGGGGATTGCTGATGATGGCTGGTGATGGAGATGTAGTGGACTGCTGTTGGGAAGACAGTGGGTGCGAGCGAGATGTCTAAGACAAGAAGATGTATGAGACGGAGCAGTGCGTTTTAATACTGAAAGCGACTCCCTGGAATGAGCATGGGTGACACCACACTCACGCCTACCCAAACCGTGACTGTGACGTCCTGGTGGTGGCCCCTTTGTTCCTTCTCTCAACGGAAATCGGTATTAGCACATGATGACAGCATCGAGCAACTGTAAAATCCGCATCACTCCTGTGCTGCCAGCAGTTTCCAGCACTCCCGAGAACTTTTGCCAATCATGGTGAGGCCGGAAGTTCCGCGCAAGTCTGATGTAATTCAAGCAACCAATGTAAGGTTCGCAATCGTCCTGAAATCGATAAAAACTGCGGTGTGAAACCGTCCGTCACTGGCTGCAAGCTGTACGATCCTCCCCAATAGTATCTTCAATTATGGTCTACAAGCCTTTCCTGCCCTCTTCACTACACGATACACGATGCAGCCGAGAACATTACGTGCAAGATCATCACAACTCCACCTCTGCACAACGGTCAGCTGCGTCGTAGAAGTTTTGGAGCTGGGGAACCGCATCGGAGGAAGTTGGAAACATGGCGGAGTAGCGAGTATCTAAGCCATATCAGGAGACCATTTTTTAATATTTGTTTGCGCATAAGCAAACCGTTTTTGCTCTCTTGGACTGCTGCAAAGTTCCGTTCGATGCCGCGCGAAATACCCATGAGTTTGAGATGGCGGGCATCGACAGCGCTAGCCCTTCGAGCGGGAACGTTTTTCTCGGCCCGCCTCGGGATTTAGTGCCACTCGCCACAAGAGCCACAGTCTGTAAACGCAACGTCATTTGAAATCACACTGATCACAATCGAAGCATGACAGCAACAAAGCGAAATAAAATAAAATAAAATAAAATAAAATAAAATAAAATAAAATAACAAGGGAAGAATTTCAAATCCAGTCCATCTCGAACCCTCGAACCCTCGAACCCTCGACCCCCGTCCATATTTCTCGTTATCGTGTATATCCGCTTGAATATAAAGCCGACGATATTCCTGCATGCGACGAATCGTAAGCCTCCACGAAAAAGTGAGAATACAATGTCGTTGCATCATTGGACGGGTCTTCTCACCCGGCGTTGATCTTGAAAGCAGGCACCCCGGAACAGTGAACTTTGGTGCATATCATGGACATCAGCCGAAAGCGAACTCTTGCCTTGGAAGACTAGCGAACTTTACTTCCACTCGCTTCCAACGGTTTAGCTGGATTCAATCACAATGGCTGTTGGAGGCTCTAACCTCGAGACCGGAAAATTGTAACCTCGAACAGAATTCCCATGCTTGGAGACTTTTCCATGAACCCCTTCCATCGTCATAGTTCGTGTCGGAGGTTTTATACCAGGATTTTTCTAATTTTACGCGAGGAAGATCTTATAGGAACTGCCATCGACTATAGACTCAACTCTGAGTCCGAGTCAGCCCTTCGTCGCAAAGTGCGCACGGTCTGGTCCTCTGAGAGGCGATGAAGAAGTAACCTCGTCAGGCATCGGACGACATCATGACGCGGTTTGAATAATTTCGTAATATGGGAAGTTTCAAATTATCCGTGGATTTCCAGCTGCTTCCCTTTCAGGTCACGTTGATTCTTTGGAAGTTTTGTACCTCAATTCAGTGCCCCCAATTCCGTTCATTCCAGCCGTTGTCTAAACCCTTCTCCGTCTCTGTCATTTTCAGTGTCTTTTTTTGAATGCATTCACGTCTAATTATACTGAGACATGTCTCAGATGAGGCACATAGAGCAGCTGGTGCCCCGGAACAGCACATGGAGTTCAGAGCTGAAATTGGTCTCATTTTGTGAATTATATACAAGGATTTCCTACGCCATCACTACTAGTACTGCGTACGAGTTCTTGTCGGATGGTTTTTCCGCATCGATTTCGCTTTCCATACGTCTGTGAAATGTTTTCATAAATTCATTTACATAGGGACATTTTTCGCGTCGCTGAATTGTGGATCATAAAATAAAAATATTTGCATTACCTGATGTTTTTATAGCCATGAAGCGGCTCGTAGCTTCATCGAGCGTTCCACGTCTGAAACAGACCAGCAACCAGGCAAACAACTGTCGGAACCATTATGCATACATTACATCTGCAACCACCAACACCAGGTGACAAATGAAGCCAAGACATCACGTCTCGTCAAAACAGCGATCATCAAAAAAACATAGCCAAGCCGGGGTGATCCAGACATGGCAAAGTTTAGGACGGAATGATATGCAAATGACCCTTCCCTATCCTGATCCTCCTCTCAGTTTCAAAAATCGATAAACAATCATTGTAGTTCCGCACCCAAACATAATTTGTAAACACCTAAATCCCTCCAATTCGTCTGTATACCCGATTACAATTATATATTAGCAACGCTCCTACATTGATACGGATACCCGAGTCCCCTCTGCTCTATATAATCAATTTTCCTGGCACAAATAAGACACAACGATTTATATACCCCCGAAGATGACCTTTATCAAATCCAGTATCACGCTTTCCATCGGCTCGGTTCTCCACCAGGCGCATCAGTCGGACCTGCTTCACGGGTATTGGTTTCTAAGAAATTCTGAACAATCACTTGCAGCTAAGCATACTATAACCATTGCTGTGCAACACTTTCAACATGGCATGGCACAGACAAAATGTGATGTTTCCGTGAGGAGGACTGGTCCACCAACGTCTCCATCCTAGCGATTAGTGGCAGCTGATATGGAGAGCCGTTTATCGAAGGGAAGAAGGGTAGGGGAGGGTATCTTTTCATAGTGGGGATTTGGTGGGCGCGTACAGAATCGTTAGAGGGCAACCTCGGTGACGTTCTGTTTCTCCAACAAGACGCCGCAAACTCTCAGCCTCGACTAAAGCCCGGTGGCAGAAACTACGTCAGGAGACGGACTCAATTCAATTTCCATATGGAACGGTTCAAATTGTCCGCTGCAATCATCACCAATGGGTTGTACCATCTTATCATGTGTATGCTACGTCCAGACCGGGAACGTTATTGACTCCCAAGAGGGCTTCATCCTGCAGGAGAGGGACGGATACGAAGTGGATGGAAAGATTTTTACTACATGAAAAACGAGACGACCTGCGTTTGATAGCGATGGGCTTTTTCTTTAGGTTCAACTGAATACAGAATTTTTGTCTTGCTCTTTGGTCATCGTTAGTGATACTCGTGTGGATCATCTTACAGTGCGCTAATTCATACCAAATCTTCTACCCGTCTAAATATGCTGCAGACAGCGGAGATATAGTATTCCAGACGTCATAGAGAGGACATATTATAGCAACCGAGAGCCTGTGTAATTTGAGATTCTGTTTATCAGTTAGGCTTGCGCATTCATATAAGAATCAGTTAGGGGTCCAAAGTGCGCATGAATTTCTCAAAAATAGTAGGAGGTTGGAGGTGTTAGGCGTTAGGCGGCAGTAAGGAGCCATAGATAGGAAATAATATACTATACACGAATACAGAGCAGGGACTGCCTGCGGAGGGCTCCACTCCCCTTCCCTCCTCGAATCAGACCTAATCCCGCAACTACATAAGTTAAAGGCATCCGTGCGCCTACCTGAATTGCAAGGTATAGCATTCCAACTATTACGGTTCTTACGATCTGCTAGGTACTGTCCAACAGACACCTCTGGTTAATACCAATTTAAGCTTAGAGGGTCAGATTGTAAGCCTGAAGTGAGGGAGAGATAATATG
Organism: Delitschia confertaspora ATCC 74209; assembly: GCA_010093945.1. NCBI lineage: Eukaryota > Fungi > Ascomycota > Dothideomycetes > Pleosporales > Delitschiaceae > Delitschia > Delitschia confertaspora. The sequence goes on along the minus strand of ML993934.1, from coordinate 38,916 downwards.
GATCGGAAATGTATGTGTTGTGTGTATTGTTGTGCATTGTGTTGTCCCCATTTCTCTTGTTGTCTATGAGTGGCATTAAATTCATGAACAGGGAGCCACGACTCATGCGATCTTCCAGGCTAACACCCCCCCCTCAGTCGAAAAGCTGAATACATGAGCATTTTTATTGATACAGGTGTTTGGGAGAATTCTAGGGCCAGCCTCGTTGAAAAAAAAAACCCGGCGTGGGTGGGGGGATGGGAAAGCCAACCGCTACGCCTCTATGATGGCCTTCCTAAACATGAAGCAACTGTGGTCTTTCTACTTCGTGCTGAAGTCCTTGGAATAAGTGGCTGGCTAGCGAGGATTGGTGTTCTGGGAATCACTCCAGGCTGTCCATGTGGGACCGGACGGAAAACACTCCAATATATCCTGGCGTTCTGCCCCAACTATATTCAGCCCCGTACGAATCTTCTTTTAAGGACAGACACTACAGAGCTTCCGGAGATGTTGGAGAAGAAGGGAATGGCAAGAGCGGCTGCGCAATGGCTCCTAGAAACAAAAATTCTGGAACATTTCCAAGTTGCAAGAGCTATTGCAAAAGAGAATACAGGGGACTGGGCCCCCTTCCAACTAACCCAGGCCGTTCCATAATAACCTCTCTGTTGCCTGAGCGACAGCACCTGCAGATAGGGAACAACAACTAGTAGCTGGTGAAACAACTCACCATACCTATATTAGATTGGTTTAGGTTGAGGAAAGGGCAAAGATTTTGGACATTGGAGGGAGACTCCTCTAGTGCCGGGTTTGCTTTGCTCTATACATTGATGTTACGTGTTCATAGACCCGATTGGGAACCAGGTAGCATGTTAAATTGAATTATAATAATAAAAAAATCCGATGGGAAAAAGAGCGCTGATCCTCCTCATGCCACGAGAATCCCTCACCTGGAGTATATGGTTTGTATGAGACTAGGAAGTCGATCGAGTAAATGATCCGGCTTGGAGACATGAATGAGCTCAAATTTAAGAGATGTAGAAATAATAAAATGTCTCAAAAGAGTGACGTGAATGCTGAGGACGTTCTCAATCAGCTCAAACTGAGAGTGAACAGTAACTAGAGAATCCATGAATGTTGAGGACGATCCCTTGAACATCCAGCTGCGGACAATACTATTGAGCTGAGGGCAATACCTCCAGTACAGCTTCTCAAGGAATCTCATCACTAGCATCAAGTTCAATATAATCTGAGTCCGAATTATGTCTATTGTTCGGTATTTGATTGTGCTCCTTACTATTAGCTTTCAGAACTTCGTTTTCTTGATTCTGTTTCAGATATTGGTTTTTCCTCTCACGTTGACTACATCTTTTGCGTTATTTGCACTTTAGCGACAAGTTTATTTCTCTCCGGGTCTTTACAAAACACCTTGATGTTTGCCAGTTTGCGTGCGTCAGGTGTAAAGCTTTGAGGCCTTAGTTCTTCGACAAAAGTCTAGAAAGGTTCCCTAAATGCGAAAGTCTCCACAGAGACATCATGATGGCCTCTTTCTTTTTTTGTAGATGCAAAGGCTCTTCGCCTTTTAATGTGGCCGTAAAAGTTTCCCCATATATTTTTGTGTCTTGATATGAATTTTTAGATAGTGCTGAGCGAATGCACTGAGGGTGTCTTCAATCGACGGGAAGGAAATAAGATTTGATGTGATTTGGGTAGAAATGATAGCAGCGTAGCCAGAGTCCAATTACTTGGTAGCCTTGATGAGGTCCCAGTGGACCTTCATCTTATACTTCTCCCCCATCTCTCTTCACATCAACTGCAACAACTCCCATTCTATCTCAAATGCCATCACCAAGTACCTCAGTCGAACGCGTCGACCATCAAACCAAACTTACTTCGTCCAGGAGCATTGCCGGTTCTGGCGCCGCCATCAAGATCTACATCAACCCCAAGCGTCGCCGTGCCAATGAGGAACAGGATTCGCTTGCCAATATATTTCGATCTCGTGATCTATCTCCTACTGACTTCTACCCAGAAACGTGTTGTGGTGTCCTGGGAGGATGCTTCTGACTCGGAAGTAGAGGTACTTCCGCTAAAGATAAAAAAGATCAATTCTGTATATTTGAATTGCGCTAATGCCTCTCCCGATCACTCCCACCGGACCTTAGCATGCTGTCGCCAAAGTTGTTGCTGTCCGCGATAATAGAGATGCAGTAGCCTATCCAAAACAGCAACAGACCTCCATCGAGCCCGTCAAGACCAGACTCAATAGGCATCGAATTGTCATCCCAAAGCTGTTCCCAGTCAGTGACAGCAACTATCCCGACCCCCATCCAAATTCGCAGCACAGCACTACCGAGTCCGTCAACACTGCCGGTATTGGGCGCCGCCCAAAGGTCGCTGCGACCGGCGAGGCGCTCCAAATCCGCATTCGTGTCTACACTATGATCATCATTATCCAAAGTATCACTCTCCATGTCCGAAATCGATATCGAGGCCGAGAGGCATCCATACCCGAATTCTTCGATCTGCACCCAGACGATGGCGATGCCTCAACCATCCAAATTCACAGGAGGCCGCCTTCGAGACTATCAAGCCGAAGGCCAAGTGGTCGATGAGGAATACCAAGAAGTCCATCGTAAGCGAATAAGACAAGGAGAAAGCTAAAAAAAAAAAAAAAAAAAAAAAGGGATGCCAAGAGAGAAGCCAGACAGAAAAATAAGAGCGCTAAGACGTTCCTCGATGCCATCAAGGAGAAAAGAAAGCATAGGGAAAGCATTGGTCTTGGAAGTTTGAGATGAAGGGATTGAGGGATTTTTAGCAGCGCAGCATTTTTCGGTTCATGGAATATAAATCTGGTATACTCAAATAGTTAGTGGGTGTCTTAAATTTAATCTTATTCTACTTCTAAATATGTTATTTCTTCCTCTCAAGATATACTGAGTAAAGGGAAAGTTTAAGTATCAGAGGCATAAACAAAAGGATTTATGGCAATTCTAAGATATCGGCATTTATTTAATACTGTTAGTAGTTGCTATTACTCTCTAGTAGGTAGTAGGAACAGGCAATCGAACCTTTTTCTTCTTCTGAATATAATCTCTCTTCTGCCTACGATATTTCGGGTGATTTGTGATTTGAGATTTTATATAATGTGCCGATATAAAAACCCAACAGATCACGGGACTGTAGTTATATGCTGACTTCATGTTATGGTAAAAAGACCTCTCTCTAGTTTAAGTGCAAAGACCCATATTTTGGTGGTCTACGTTTGATACGTGTTCTGAGAAGAGATCCGGGAGGAATGCAAGCTAACAAAAGGTCTGTAAGCAGAACGAGGTGAAAACTGGGTAGTCAACAGGCTATATTGTCCTGGTGATCGTGTTCTGTCTTGTCCTCAGGTCTAATGAACTGTTGAGTATATATACATGGATTGTGTGCTAAGTCAGCAGCAAGTTGCTTGTACCATATGCCGTCTCGGCTTACAAGGTCTATTCGCAGAGATATTACCTCCTGGCCATCTAGCTATAATTTTAGTTGCTTGAGACGCTTAATTGAATATTTATTTGACAGATAGAGAATGCCTGAGTCTATCGACATTAGCGATGGAAGTTGAACCGACCAATAACAACCCCGGTCGTAGAAACGAGCGGACACGTCTCAGGACAAGGCGAAGCTTAGGCACAACCTCACCTCTTTGTCTTACATCAACGCTCCTCCACTCTCAACCCTCTACAAATCAATTGCTATATCTCTCACGATCCCACATACCCACAACCGTCCCGAATCATCTCCCCTCGAAACTCCCCAAAATGAAGTTCATCTACGCCCTCCTCGCGGCCGTCCCCGCCGTCCTCGCCCTCGACAAGCCCCTCAACATCGAAGTCACCACGCCCGCCGAATGCACCCGCAAGACCAAAGCCGGTGATCGCATTAACGTGCACTACCGCGGCACCCTTGAGTCTGACGGCTCTGAGTTCGATGCCTCGTACAACCGTGGACAGCCGTTGGCGTTTGTCGTCGGTCAGGGACAGGTTATCAAGGGCTGGGATCAGGGCCTGCTGGATATGTGCCCAGGCGAGAAGAGGAAGTTGACGATTCAGCCGGAGTGGGCGTATGGTGAGAGGGGTGTGGGGCCGATTCCGTCGAACTCGGTGTTGAGTAAGTTGGATTCTTTGGATTTGAGGGAGTGGTGATGTCATGATATTGGGAATACAAGTTTGAGTGGGAGATTGTAGATTTTATACTAACGGAACATTACAGTCTTCGAGACCGAATTGGTCTCCATCGATGGCGTCAGCAAGGACGAATTGTAGATATCGAGTCGCACATCTTGATATGATCCCGCTATCCATCGAATATCTCCCATAGAATACGCCATGTTCATGACTTAGGGAAAAATGAAATCGAACCGCATTAAGGCCTAAAATCCTACCCTCCGGCCCTGAGCGGCTGGCAGCATGCATACGCCTATATTGGGCGCTAATCAAACTTTGACGTGAAACCTTGATGGGTTAGCTTTCTCGATTTCAATGTCCTTTGTCATGGTGACTCTCATCAGCCCGTTTATCTAACTTCATTTCATCTCTTCATGCCGAATGTTCCATTATATTCTTTATCTTCACCGAGTCTGATCGATGTATTTGATGCACAAATTAAAGTGTGTTACGGTCAGCATCAGTATGGACTGGAAAGCAGACTCCACTAACCAACAATAATCTTGGGTTACAAAATTAGTTTCTGTCCCAAACAAACAAATGATGTCTTCTATCAAGGAGATGCTTCTTTATTAAAAAACAGATGGCCATTTTTGACAAATGGCATCGTTTCTTAGCGGCTACTGACAAAGCAAAGAGATCTCAACCAGATCATCCACATCGCTCTCAGTGCAAGGTCCTCCGCAAAAGGCCCTTTACCCCTCTCGGCTCGGTATCGAATTTCCATTCCAGATATCGAGATCCTAGCATATACCAGTTGTTATACCACTATACATTCGAATCCTCTGTATAATCATGCCGTAAACCAATCACCAGACTAAAGAAAAGAAATAGGAAAATCCTTGCGGCAGTTGCTGGCCCCAACTGAACTCAAGAACTCTGAACAAAGAGAAAGAGAGAAGTTAGACAACCGCCTGAATCAGTGCATCGAGGTGCCGTTTCGTAGCACATTGGCCCATGTGCATTGGTACTTGCGACAAGTTGACCGACAGTTCGGCCTTTTCGGGACTGTATTCGACTTTCACGACCCTAAGTGGTTGTGGGGACTCTGGTTAAAAAAAAATATAAGGAAGTGTTTGTGCGGAGCGGGGCGGAAGCAGATATTTGCTTCCGCTCTGCGCTGAGAGTGCTGTGTTTTGATAAGTTTAATGCAGTTGGTATACGCTGGGTGGTTGCTTTAGTTGCAAAGAACGCGCGATGTTCTTTTTCCTGTTCTTTTTCCTGTTCTTTTTCCTGTTCTTTTTCCTGTTCTTTTTCCTGTTCTTTTTCCTGTTCTTTTTCCTGTTCTTTTTTCTGTTCTTTTTGTTTTCCTCGTTTCAGACTGAGGATTGCTTTGGGGTTGCTATATTTTTGGATTCTGAATCTCGCCATTTTCATGGACATAGTCTGATTCCTGAGAGCGGCTTATTACGTTACTTATTTAAGGCGCCTTAATCTGCGCGTTTCTTCTCATCCTATATAAGGCGTGGACAACAAAAACGACATCTACACTACGCCCGATTTCAAATCCTCCACATCAGCAATCGCAGGCTGATTCCTTCTCTATCCACGACAATCCAAATATTGCGACACAAACAGTGTCGGATCTGCATCAGGCCTTGCCTCACCGGGTCAATTTAAGTCCCGAGTATACCAAGGCGGACGCGAATATCTAGATATGACCAAAGTTTGGTTTAACAAGCACTCCGTTCCAGCCGATCGTTGAAATGCTCGGTTATGTCGAGCAGGCCGCGAATTCCGGGACACTCACACCGCCTTATTTTTAAAAAACAATCAGTTACAGCCTGTGAATGTATGCCCTGGCTATACGTATGAACCCCTCGAAGACAGTCTTTGGGAGAACATGCAAGAAGCAAAGGAAGCACAGCTGAAGATTGCGCAAACCTGGGTTCAAGTACACGATGCTGTGCAAGCCATACAACCAGCTGGGACTACCTATATCGATAAATGTTCAAACCCCAAAACTGGCTTGCCGATTGCAAATTGATCCTTCCGCATGAACCTATTGGTCCTCTTGGACGTATGCTGATTTTTGGCTAAACCCCCAGAAAAACACATTGAGCACTGTATCGATTGCCGGATTCAAGATGACATGCAATTCGATCTCGTGTTGGCTGAGGTGGGTCGACTTTTGGAAGACATCTAGGAACGCGTTAACGATGTTAATAGATATGTCAACAGCTCGCCCACGACCGAAACCATCTTAATCTGAATTACCCACGGCATGTTGAGTATCTTATTCCAGAATCCCAGCCTCAGAAGATGACTACTACATTTCTGGTTCGATTACCCTCGGGAGGGCGCAACATGCTGCTGTAACAACAAATACAGACTTCAGGCGACGTTCTTACTACCTGCAACGCACGGATACAGTAAGATACTGATGGATTTATATTCCTTAGGCGCTCTATGAAGGCCGTTCAAACTCAGCATGCTGAGTCTTCCAACTTCTGGAAGTACTGCGAAGAAGACGTGACAGCAAACAATCACTTTCACAGTCTATTCAGTACTAAGCTCAAGCAAAAGAGGCTTAGGGCCGATCAGCTCTAGAATAGGCATCTCTAATCATGGCTGACCTTGCTAAGGCGTTGGAAGTCTACGCAGATAGTCTGAGCTAAGTACCTTGATTCACGCGGCGAGTTGAGGACACGGAAACGATGAGGATATTAAGTTAGCAGAATGAATATTTGGAAAAACTGACTTTGGTGGACGGGGTTATGATAAGAAAAAGGGGTTTCTTTACACCTTCAGCGAATAGTATGCTTTACAAACGCTTGCATGTCTCTCATATCGAGTTATTCCAAGGACAGTTCCGGATCACCCTGCATTACCACATCCAAAACAAAAGTGAATTTCAGCTGCAATGCTTCATTTGCAGATACCGAAACCTCCTTCATGGTTCATAGAATCGCGAATCCGGCCTATGGCCTCTCCACTATGATCATCTCTTTTCATTCAAGACCTCTATTTTATGGATCCTCACTGTCGTAGCATAGTAACCCGTAGTAGTATGTTCTAGCCATTCAAGCCACTGTAGATTAAAAGCGCGCTTCCACATCTACGGGCATTGGCACTCGAACGAGCTCCAAGGAGCAATTGTAGCGCATCTGAGCGTACGCGTAGTGGTGGAAAGGTGGCAGCTGTTGCTATCAATGCAGCTGGACCGCTATTCAAAACATTCAACATCCATCTATATCAATGATCAAACGTCCCAAAATTTTGGAGGCTCACAGGAGCAGCGTGCAGATTCAGCCAAGCTCGGGTATCAGGACGGACGTGGCGTTGCCAGCGATGCTAGTGAGGACTTTCAGTTTCATATGAGTTAAGGAAGAAATGGACTGCGACGACTTCATCGTTGTAGACGGATTGGTAGAGGCCGGTGATGCTAGTGTAGTAGATCTTGGATGGGGCGAACTATTTTTTTTTTCGGCGCAGAAATAGATCTTGGTTACGATAGAACGGTTTTAGGAGGGGATTCACGTTAGAAGCCGTAATGGTGACGGCAACGGCTTCAGTGTTAAGGAAGTGAATGATTGATATTCAGTATAACGCAAGTGATACGCACGGCTGTTAGAGATGTAAGAATAAGATGGGTGGAGAAGAGGAAGGAAGTGCGGAGGAAAAGAAGTGGCGGATTGACGAAGAGGCGGACTTAGATAAACATCCCCAAAAAAGCCTGACGTTACATGACCTAAAGCGACTTTGAGGTTTACTTCGCCTGCGACTGCCCTCAATAGATTCGGGGGTTGACATAGCGGCAAACTCAGGGGACAATTCCAATGCCGCAAGCAGCGAAATTTCGCCCCAGTTTAAAAGGCATATGGATCAGTAGCAGTAAAATATACATATATTGACCCACAAATTCTCCACCAGTCAAACTTATACCACACTCTATATTGATTTTGGGGATCTGTCTAGTGCATCTTTTGTTAAATTATCCTAAGCCTTCTCTCATTCACCACACCCGCTTAGTCATCCACAAGTCTCTAGTCACTTCCAGCAGCGCACCTACACTCCATATTCTCAGCATCTTCAGCAAGCAATTACCTGACTAGCACTTCTTCTTGTATATTACTCAGGCCTCAAACACCGCTACCAAAACTTGACAAAATCAAAGGAGCTTTCCGTCCGCTATCTCGTCGTCCTAGCACCCTGAGGCGTAGTCTGAGCGCCGCGTTAGCTACCACAGAACCTTCAATTGCCCAAGTCTTACGGTTCAAAATACCTCCGCATTACAACAAACAATCCCCTCTTCTTCCTCGGAATCTGCCTCACCCACTGGGCCAGGGTTTATGTGAAGCGGAAGCGCAGGCACAACGCAGGAAATGAGAAGGCCCGAAAGAAGGTAAAGAATATTGAACAGCCTCGCCTGAGATCATTGAGAGAGCTCTTGCTCAGAGGCCTGCTGTTCTTTCCGCCACATAGCCGTGGAGCATTGAGAATGGCGCTGGTAGCCAGTGCTACGCCGATTCCCTCCTGCAAAGGCTGATCAGCACCCTTTACATCCTCTTGGCTCTTCCAGAAGATGCATAGGTCAGGCCAGGGTGTTGACACGGTCCTATTTCCTGTCGTATGGATAACGAGGGTAACGAGCGTGCACAAGCCAGACGGCCTGACAAGAATTTGAACCTCCAGCAAGAGCTGTTGGTAGTGTGCTCCATGATGTCGTTGGTGGTCAGGGTCTTGGACAACGAGTACGACGGACAGGAGCAGCAAGACGCTGTAGGGCTCTTCTGCCTCTGCATGGAGGCTCTCACTGCTGGAAAAAATATTTGCGGTAATTCAGCAGAAACCTCCGAGCTCTAGTCGATGCCCTGTTCAAGCCTGAACCTGAAGGACATTCCGTATCTCTCAACACTGAATACGGGAGCCGCTAAATTAAAGCCGAATCCGCGAGGGGGTGGGAAGCTGTTGTACTCACTTCTTTCCAAATGGACGAAAACTTACCAGTCATTGGATATCGATCTTACCCCCATTACTTTCCATGCAGCTTGGATACCAGTTTGAGGCTCGGATCGTATTGGCTAACTTAAACAGCGTGCTATCTGAAGCTGGAGGGACGGTGAGCTGGCTGCCGGTCCCCTAGCCCTGCTTTTGGTAGAATGAAAGGATAACATTGCTACAGGAGCTGACAACCTCCTCAAAAGTCTTTGCAGATACTTTGACATCGTTGCATAGCCACCAGTCTTCATCGGCGTGTCGAGTGTAGGCGACGTAGTGGCCACTGTGTACGTTCGCACTGAGGTGATTAACAATGGAGATGAGTCTATAGCTTGGGTTCTCCAACCCGTCAGGGTTGGAGAAGGCGAAGCCGAGCTTCTCCTTTAGGGCTACCTCACAGTTCATTTTCTCAGAGAGATTCTAAGCGGAGCCACCCTCAAACTGGACGACCAGATTCTCTAGCGCCCGCTTCAAGCCGTCCATTGATGCACAACGCCGACCGGATGGCGTTTCTCAAATAGAGCGACACCGGTGAGCTTACGACTTCTAGTAATCATGTGACGGAGACGGGCTCCTCAGCTGCTTGAGCATATAGTCTCAGGAGCTGGTCTGGCCCTTCATAGGATTCCCGACGCATCCGTCAACATAATCCAGGGATTTCGCATTCATCCAATTCACAGCACCACCAGTGAGCACAGCCACATGAAGCACAATAGGTGCACGATTCCGGAAACATGAACATTTCTAGCGGAGTAGATCTGAAGAAGCAGTCAGCTTCCGGTTACGACATCCACCGGCCACTTGACGAGAACTCCGGAAATGGATCACCGGGGCAAAGTATTTCTAAAACTGGCAGGATAGATGGAAATTCCCAGCACATGCTCCTCAACGCCGCGAGACAGAAGTTCACAATAGGCATCACGAGATAGTAAAACGTAAGAGCCATCGCGAGAGAGGAAATCACAAGAGGCCTATTGAACAATTCGTAAGAGGAGCACCGCAAGAGAAAACTGTAAAAGAGGCTACCCAGACCCACAAGATGACACCAAGAAAATGATGTTGTAGAAGAAGAACCACATACGTAACGATAGAATGGTGTGCCTTACATCAACGGCTCCACACCAAGATTTTCACCTTTCGTGCTCTCTCAACGGCCATCGAAGATGCATCGCCTACACCGCATCCTTCCACAACGTCTTGGGCCCTTAGCAGCTCGGCAAAGAGAACCAAGATCGTGACGATGGTTGAGATACGGTTTCAAAGCCTCCACCATACATCTCCCACTCTTCGCATTTCCGTCAGCTAATCAACCCAGCCTGCATCCGACCTGATAAGGGATCAAATGCTAAATTATGGAAAGAAATAGATCGTGGAAGAAAACAGCGCTATAGATGTCGAGACCAGAGCGCTACAGATGTTGAGGCCAGAGAGCAATAACATAATTGAGGAATATGGCAAAAGAGGAGACCGTCGCTGAAGATGGCCACCAAAGAAGATCACGACTGAAGAAGATAACAAAAGAAGTAAACAGTGTCGCAAGATCAGACAGTCTAAGAAGCCAACCGAAGAACGTCACAAAAGTATAGCGTAGCAAAATATCAAGCATCACAAAACACGAAACATCGCAAGGGAAGAACAATGCGTGCCGCGACAGGACCAGACACTCCTTCTATCCACAATATATCACACCCCCATCGCCCGCTCTCAAGGCCCGGCGACCATGTATGTAATAGCGGATTAATGGCAAACGCGAGTGTGACGATGAGCCCATCGAGCAGAAGATTACAATGAGACGGCGGGGATGAAGTGATAAAATATGGATGAGAAGGATTGGTGAAAGACAGATGATATAGAAGAGAGAAAGGAACAACATTAATTTAGCCCAGCAGATCCATCTCAGGTAGGTTAGGGGGAGAAAGTGCACGAAGGCCGTTCTACGCAATATGGTGTAGCAAACTCCGACAATTACAATACTATACAAGACCAGACTTAAAGTATAAATCATTCGGGGATGCACTAATTCTTTCCCGTGGGGTGATAAATCTCGCACGTTGAGGTGCATGTATTCATGTACTCTTCTAATCCCAAGTTGAACTCCAAAGGGTATCTTCTAACTGATATTAATTCCCACTTTCCAAAACATCTATAGCGCCCCCCACAAGATGCAAACTACCAGTGACCAAGACCATAATTTCAGCATTCTCGTCTCCAGATTCCGCTGCCCATGTCTTAGCCACTTCCCGTGATTTTGCAACAGCCTCTTCGATAGTTTTCATTACACTGACTTCCGCCTTCGTATCTATCTCAGACCATGTCTGTGCAAGTGCTTTCTGCACAGCGAGTGTATCCACTTCCTGCTGGTTGGTGTTGATAGAAACAAGATCGGGTTTATATCCCGCGCTGAAAGTCTGGTTCGTTGTGAAGATGGCGTGGGTAAACGGCGATGACGAAGAAGACATGCCCGTCTGTAGAGCATTGTATAGCGCCCTTGCAAGAGCACTAGCATCTCTGGTCTGTTGGTTGAAAATCAAGACCCTAGGTTTGCGACGCGCTTCCTCGCTGGATGAAGAGGCTTGCATCATTTGCTCTGCGAACCACCGACCAGCCACCTCAATACTATCCAGAGTATGGCCACCATCGATATGCCATGCTACATTCTTTTCCCGGCGGACTTCACAACGTCCTGGCCACTTTACACTCTCTAAACCGCGGACAAACTCCGCAGGAAGAGGAATATGTGGTGTGGCTGTTGGATCAGGGATGGAAGCAACGCCCAGAGCACGAAGGTGTGCAGCAGCTACTGCTATTGCGACGGAAGCGTTGACTTTCTGGAAACCAGCGGAAAGACCGAGTTTGACTTCATCGCTCGCCAGCGAAGGATGTACGCCAATGAAATGGATTGATGTGCCTTTCTCCGCTGCACGCTCTCTAAGGACAGTAGCAGCCTCCTCTTTTTGAGGGGCGGAAAAAGCCGGAATCCCCTTTTTGAATATTCCCGCTTTGTGCCACGCAATCTCCGGTAAGGTCGAGCCTAGCATAGCAACATGATCGATTCCTAGACTGGTAACCGCTGTCACGGTCGGATGAGTGATGATGTTGGTACTGTCGTACTCTCCTCCGATTCCACATTCAATCACTGCTGTATCTACCCCTTCGTGAAGATATGCATGCAATGCCATCAGCGTCAGATATCGGAAGTAGACCGGCTTGGTGGGTGCGTCTGTCTGACCAGCTTCTTCTTCTGCTGCAGCTGCCGCCTCCAGTCGATCCCAAACTTCGAAAAAGTATTTAGTAAATTTATCTTCTGATATAGGCTCATTATTTATCTGTATGCGCTCACGGACGAAGCGGAGATGGGGTGATGTGTATAGTCCGATCTTGTGTATAGGCGAAACACTCTGGTTGGCTGAGGGGAGGTATTGCGCGAGGATGGAAGATACGAATGCGCTAGTAGAGCCTTTTCCCTTTGTTCCGGCGATATGTATAGGCTTCAGTTTATCGAATTCGGACGGCTGAGAGGGCAATATTGTTAGTATCATGTCCGCACCCAGATTTAAAACTGCGACACACCTCATACCCGACTTTTCGGCACCATTCTATCATCTCAGGTATTGCCTGCTTATTCATTCCCTTTCCTGACTTCCGTATTGCATCGACAATGGAGAAGTTGGACTGACAGGTGTTGAGCGCTGCCACAGCGGCCTGGTTCAAGTTAAGAAGGCGAAACACCGAGCTTCAGCTTGAAACACTTACCGCATAATCTCTTTGTGCCATAGCTACAGAGGTAGAAAGAAGGCGAGTGTATGGTACGTTGACCTCTGAGAAAAGTGCTCGACGGGCTATAAACATGGGGACATGGTGCTGAGGAATTATGCACTGCTGCGATCTTCGGGGGACGACGCATTTCCGATGTGACGCACTCGGAGGACGCACAGACCTCAACAACAACACCCCGAAGACTGCAGTCCCCCTTTCCATATTTGTCACCCTACTCGCATGTTTAATGAATCAGTATACGGATCTAAGATACTTGGAAGACTCTTCCTCGAACACTAGCATACCCCCATAAGCTTTGATATCTTAGATATACTCAGTATCTAAAAGCGCATTTACGGCACTGCACTTGTGGCACTGCGCTTGTGGCAGTGCTTGCAAACCGTCCAGTCATCAATCCCACGCCGCCCTGAGTCAACAACTATCATCCTTTAACTCAGGGGCGTCAAACATCTATAACTATAGGCAGCATTTCGTCCATGGCATAAGGTCTACATCCTCTCCTTTACACACTCAAGAACACCAATTTCGCAAGCTTAATGGTGGCACAATCCGCACATTGACGAATCCCTTTGAACCCCCCTCTTTCCACAACATATGAATCAAATAGCATACGGTTGAGCATAAGGCCGAAGGAAACAACATGGGCAGAATGGAATAGGTAACCCATACAATGGCGGCTCACTATTGCCGTCATGGTCTTATGAGCTATGCTATGATAGCGTTATGAGGCTACGGAAAAGGTTGAAGGAAAATAGATTAGAGTTATCCAGGATGGATATTGGGATTGAAAGTTGGGAAGTAAGTGCATGTACCTTCATAATAGGCCTCTATGTTCAAAGAACTTAGCTAATCCTTCTTCTTGCTCTTCTAGACCGTAAAATTCTGTTGAAACTTTTCGTGCGGCGATTTCCGGCCGAACTGCAAACTCCCATTCAAGGCGCTTAGTCAACTATCCTTTAATTATTGATAGAGAAACCTATCTTCACAGCTTCACGGTGCAATCTCTTTTTTGAAACGTCTTGAAAACTGGATTCGAGATTGTTTCTGGTGCGTGTCTTCTACTCCCTCTTCTGTTGGAATCCTTACATCCATCCCCTGCACTCTCTTGTATTGTTTCCTCACTCTCCTCGAAACTGTTCAGCAAATATCTGGAAGTCATAAACCTACACGTTCTCGATGCACATCTAAGCCCTCTAGGAGCCCTCAAACCGGTCAGTTCTGGATAGGGACTTCCGACGTAAACCATCTTAACGTCGTTTTTTTTTTTTTTTTTTTTTTTTTTTTTACTACGAGTGCTGTATCCAACATCACTCTCGTTTCGAGCTAGCGCGCTTGCAAAAGGACCTGGCGACCATATTAACTTCCCCCAACTTCAGCATCCAACCCCCTTCACTTACCTCGATTAATCAGCCGCCACCCGCGCGTCTCGCACCTTTCCTCGCCACCAGATTTGTCTCTCACCTTGATTTTCTACCAACATCAAACTTCTTTCATTACGCGGGCTTTCAGCATTAAGAACACCAACGATCATGGCACCGATAGCGCCAGCGGTCATGGAGAACAAGCGCCGACTTCTACCCCTCCCGATCGAACTCCGTCACGAGATCTATGGATACCTCTCTGTCCCGGGTCCGGATAACCGCCCAACAACAACCCTCTCCCCGTTCCGAAAGAGCACGCACGTCGTCGGCAAAGTTACTACTACCATCGTCGGCGTCTGCACCCCCTCTATGGGTCTCCTCCGCATGGGCGACTGCTTTGAGGCAGCTGAATATGTTGAGTGGCTTCGTAACTTCGGTCACGAACTCCATGTCCACATTGCCTTTAAGGCTGCGTTGCCTGCTGGATTTTCTGTCGGCCTTGAGGGCTGGAAATTCAAGGTAGAAAAAGGTTTGGAGAAGTTGGCAACGAGGCATCGGGCGATGAAGAAGTGGCCGAGGAGGGTGTGGGTTGACTGGAAGCCGAAAGTCCATCAATCGACTAAGAAGGATATCGAAATAGGGAAGATTGTGGCAGGGATGGTCAAGACGGTTTTGACGGGGGGTGGGGAGAGGATCGGGAGGAGGGACGATCGTGTTGGGGTCATGCTGTATATCTTCACGGTATCGAATGGAATGCTCCTCGGGGCCAGGGCTATTTTTGCAGAGCTGATGACAGTGGGTTTGGATGGAGTCGGCTGGGGAAAGGTGGAGTTGAGCCTTTATGTGGACAATATGTTTGCGGGTCAAGCGAACAGTGATGGTCAGATTGTATATCCGAATGGGATGGTCCGGTGTGTTAGATGAAATCTCCTTCCAATTCGCTCCTGCTAACTATGGTATGAAGATTTGAAGGCGACGCGCACTTGGAGAAGCTCTTATTGACGAGGAAAATTCAAGAGAAGTATAGGGGAACGATAGAAGAACCAGTGGACAAAGTCATCCGCGCCGGCCAAATGGTGGAGATTATCCTACACGGCCCACTGCAAACTTCGCAGGGAGCACTCCTGTTGAGGGAATTGATAAGGCAGATTGACCCGCGCATCGGTCTTTGAAAAAAACTACGATTTGCTAATCACGAAATGAACAGCCCGGATCCTAATGAAGAGGTCATGCATTGACATGAGAAAGGCCAAGCCCGAATATCGCGAGCAATGAATGCAAGAACTACCCTGTACACAAAGGGACTACGGTTCGCACCCTCTGTCTGCTCTCAATTTCTCAACATACAATATCTGTCACAGTCCACCATCCTTTCAGCAGATTTCCAATTCTCATTCCCGTATCAAGGCAAAGTCGGAACTTGGAACGGGCTCCCGGGCGCCCCAACCGGCGCACCATTCACAATTGGCCCCCTCCCATCCGGATAGCACTGAATCCCCTGAAACGGCGCCAACCCCTCACCAATCCCCGGAAACCTAATCTTCAAAATGATCTCGCCATTACAGTCCCAGTCTTTGTACAGCAAGCAGTAACCGCCCTCGTCGGGGCCGATGGATTGCGGGCGCACGAAACCCATGCCTGCAATGTGGCAGTTATTGTCGGGTGGCACCCAGCGGCAGTTGTCAGAGAAGTTTTCGGCGGTGCAGATGTAGAATGCGCCGGGGAGACCGCGCTTGGAGGTTGTGGGGTAGGCGGTGATTGTTAGACTCAAGCAGGAGAGCACCGCGAGCGTTAGGGTTGTGGCGAACATGTTTTGCTTTCTTACGTTCGGTTTTTCCTTTTTTTCGAGGTTTATGGTTCAGGAAAGATAGTAACTGTCAAAGCTAACCTGTAACGGTTCAGTGACGACTTCCAAAAATCGAAAAAGAAATTTGATGAAGCGGAACTTTTGATGAAGCCGAACTTTTGATTATGCAAGGGAAAGGGGACATGGCTGAATATGAACCAATAACTTTATAGCTCTGAACAAAGAACCCGACAGACCATGGTTGTGCTATCCAAGAACCCACGTCCTTGGCAAGACGATGTACAAATGATAGCTTCCAGTTTCTTAATTGATATTCGGTCACACCCGCCCATTTGGTTGAGAGGGTTTTGTCTTCGTGCTATGTTTTTGCTCCTTTCCACCGACTTTGCTAATATCTGGACCTTGACAATTACCATGGATGAGGTCACAATCGAGGGGTATGTAGAGATGACAAGGCAGTTCTATTGCTATCGAGAGGGGTAACAAGGAGATGGAGAGGTTCAATCATCTGAACAAAGAACTGGACGTGAGTGCAACACCAACCGGCCTGTGAAACAACCTTGTGCCTACCACTGGCGGACGATGTCGCACAGTTCCAGCCTCATACTCAGGGTCCTAAAAGGGGATGCATCCAAATCTCCCTTCTTATCGTGCTCAGCATACAACCAGTGTGCCGGAAACTAGTCATAGTTACCGAGCCACGTTTCTAGGCTCTTCGCAATGCCCGTCCGTTGTAACTATGTTTTGGAAGACTTCAGTGAGCAAAGCAATAGCGTTAGGCCCAGAAGACGCTTTTGATCAACCTTAACACATAATGCTGACAAACGTGCCGTTGCCGTGATTGAGTGCTCTTGTATGCCTTTCCCTTCGTAACATAAACATCAGCTTGATTGTTTTCTAGGGTACTTGGTACATGCAATACTCCTTGTACGCAGTGATGTTCTCGCGTTGCGGTTTTGTTTCTCTTCTTGAATATAAAACCCACCCATCTGCCTCTGGAGGTCAATCTTCCCACATTGTAGGAGAACATTATCGGATTCATGGCTACGAAGGGCAAGAACTTGCAGTTATTGATGGTCAATGCGCAAAGTTCATCTAGAAGCCGCTCTGGTGTAATCGAAGAGACATTGTGCTCGCCCGTAAAAAAAAAACTGAACAGATGAGAAAACATGTAGGAAAATCCAGTGAAAAGGTACCACCAGCGCATCGAGCCACAATAATACAAGCAAGAACTTTGTGGACATTGTCTGGTGAAAAACAAAAAGAAGCGACACTATCATTAAAATAAAAAAAAAGAACGACAGGAGATCATATTACCCCAATAGATCCATTAAAAAAAACAAAAAGAGATCTTCTGCTAAAAGAGATCATCTACTTCTTCTGAAGAGGCCCCAGCCGTGCCTGCACCAGTGGTCCACTTCAGATATTCTGGTAAGGCCCGGTCCCCCGCTCCGCTCCCTTCCGCTCCCCTCCCATCCCTTTCCCTCCCTCCGCTCCCCTCCCTTTCCCTCCCTCCGCTCCCCTCCCTTTCCCTCCCTTTCCCTCCCTTTCCCTCCCTTTCCCTCCCTTTGCTTCCCTTTCTTTCCCTCCCTTTCCCTCCCTTTCCCTCCCTCCGCTCCCCTCCCTTTCCCTCCCTCCGCTCCCCTCCCTTTCCCTCCCTCCGCTCCCCTCCCTTCCCTTCCCCTCCCCTTCCGTCAACGTATATGTGTTATTGGTACCCCTATTTCCGGAACTTGAACCCAGGACTCATTTAGCTGGATTGTGAAATCCGATCACTAAACGACTGCAATACCTCCTACTTTGTTAGTTGAAGGAATTTTGAAATGTGGGGTTTTTATGGGCGGGCGAGTGAGGCAAATGAAAATATTGGGCTGATGTGATGAGGTCGCATGGTATTGGGGCCTGGAAGCTGTTCGTGGAGGCTCTGGCACTAAGAGCTTGACGTAGATGATATGCTTTACAACTGAAAGCTTTGGCTTTCTGCATGATTTTCTTCTAGTAAAGTGCGCACTCCGCCTTTCTTATGAACCGGTATATAGAATCACGTGCCACCCATCGAAAGACATAGCTGTTTTCTTGCATGCTGCTAGACCTTCAAGCTTCCAGTTTAGAAATGTTGCCGGGGAATCAAGGACATGGATTGACAAACTATAAACCCACGTATCTTCTAGAAATGTTACATTACTTCAATAGCGACGAGGCGGAGAGCGTGTCCCCCAGGGAGAGAGAAAAAGGTACTAGGCCTCTACGGCTTCCGCTTGAGCCATAGGTGCTCGTTTTATATCCTCCGTCCAGCCTGTCCAATGGGTTCAGAAAACAGTATTACAGCCATACAACCTTCCCGTACTTCAGGTTCTGTATAGGCATACTATGCAGAGACGAAAGGTCATTCAACAGTTGATGTCACAGTGTTGCGCAAGAGAAGGTCAATCGTTATATTGATTACTCAGGTAGCTAACTTTATGAGAAGAAAAGGATTAGAGAAGAAGAAGGGGGAAGGAGTGGGCAGCAAGTCCTAGGTAGGTGTCCTCCGAGCACTAGTGACTAAGCGACCCAACAGAGTTGTTGACCACTCACGTGTTCATCGTTCACTACGAAGTGGTTCAACCTACCCAAGACAACCCACCTAACCTATGCAAGCGTGTGAGCCGTCACAGTTGATATAGAATAGTTGATATAGAATGTGTAGAGAACTATAATGAGAAATGGAAAGTGGTCATCGCAATGAAATTATCGGGCAAGCCGTAGAGACGATTTCCTGACGAGTCCAGTGCCATAGAGTTCTCCTTTCAAGGGTTAAGGCAAAGCAGGAGAGTTGTTGTATTGGTGGAAGAGCAAAGTGCTGTTGACAAATTCTGCTCCTGTGTATGACACTCGTGCCAAAGTAGTAGTCTAACTACTGGTCACGTGCCAGCCTATACTCGCACTGAACACAATATTCTCCAACGGTTAATTTAAAGCAAAAGGAGAGACAGGATGTCTAAAAAAGATGATGTCTAACTAACATGGGGCGAGACTCAGCACTAAGCACAGCATTTAAATGATCCGTGCTATCTACCTGTGCCAAGAGCATCTTATCGGGAAGTCGCGGTCGCGTTTCCTCGCGTCACTGGCCTGTGCACAAGTATCCTTAGATGGCAAACACGCTCCCCTACACTCTACATCCACTCCACCTCATTGTCTCTGTCTCCTCACCTCACAATGGCTCGCGGGATCGAAGGCAACGAAATGTCTACCCCAAAAGCTTCGAGCCAGAAGACACAACCACCCTCCGCCTCGCAATCGGGCAAATCTCAAAAGTCCATCCTAGGGTTCTTCCAGAAGAAGTCAGAGAGTCCTGCCACCACCAGGTCGTCCCCAACGACCCCGAAAACCTCGAATACCACCAAAGCTAGGCTCGCCTCCAGCTTGTCGAGGAAGTCTTTTACAAACCGTGCATCAGCTGCCCTTACCCCAGTTCCAAGTAGTGACGCACCCGAGCCATCGAGCCCTATACGCCCTGAGGCACAAAGTGGAGCAGGTAAAAATAAAGAGAATGGTCTGCTCTCTACGATAACGTCGATGGACATGGTAGCTAACTGTATTTCGTCAGAGGTAGCAGGCGTTGCTTTCAGTAGCCCTTCAAGGAAGGTACGATAACGCCCTCCCTCGTCCCTCCCCTCCTCCTACCTGGAATCAAGGTACTAACGCATTGGGAAGGCCAGAAAGTCAGTGAATTATGCTGAGTCCGACGACGATGACGATGATGAGGACGATGTCTTCCAGCCGATCTCTGCCAACGCCAGAGGCCGGGCTACCAAACGGAGGAGAGTCAGCCCCTTGGAAGACTCCGATGACGAATTTGCGCTTGACGAAGCCACACAGCAAGCTATGCTTGAAGAAGGTGTGTACGATCCTATATGATGATGTTCTTAGTCTTGTATGCGGTGGACGGGCGGTTGTGGCTCTGGATACCTCATTCTCTCACTACTGTCAAGAATTCTCTAGAACTCAACTAATTATGGCGTAGATCTGGACGACTTCATCGTTCCCGATGACTCGGAAGAAGATGCAGTTGTACCGCGAAAGCGCAAACGACAGCAACCGTCGAAACCAAGCAAGAAAGCCAGCCCGTCTCCTTCAGCACCCACTCGAGACGAGCCGGCAGGCGAGGACATCGACATGGATAACATCCCTTCTACTGCACGACAGTGGACTTATGATCCTGAGAATGTCGAGCCTTTGAACCCACGACCTGCCAATGTTCCCAAGAAAGCTATAAACGCAAAAGCGAAGCAGAAAGCTTCGGCCACAGAACCCGATCAGAGGTACCCCTGGCTAGCGACGATTATGGACGCTGACCGGCATCCTCCTGACCACCCGGAGTATGACCCTCGTACTATCTACATTCCACCCCTCGCATGGACAAAGTTCTCGCCATTCGAGAAACAATACTGGGAAATCAAGCAAAACCATTGGGACAGCATCGTCTTTTTCAAGAAGGGCAAGTTCTATGAGCTGTACGAGAATGATGCTACCATTGGCCACCAGCTTTTTGATCTCAAACTCACGGATCGCGTCAACATGAGAATGGTTGGTGTTCCTGAGGCTTCACTGGATCTTTGGGCGAGTCAGTTCGTTGCCAAGGGATTCAAGGTTGCGAGGGTTGATCAAATGGAGTCCGCTCTTGCGAAAGAGATGCGTGAAAGGGGCGATGATGGCAAAAAGCCTGCCAAAAAGGGCAAAGAGGATAAAGTAATCCGAAGAGAGTTGGCCAAGGTTCTTACATCAGGCACCCTCGTCGACGCCGGCATGCTCCAGGGGGACATGTCAACATACTGCATGGCGATCAAGGAAATCGACAGGGACAACCTACCAGCCTTTGGTGTTGCTTTCGTCGACACAGCAACGGCTCAGTTCCAACTGTGCGAGTTCACTGACGATATTGACATGACCAAGTTCGAGACTCTGATCGCCCAGATGCGTCCTGGTGAGGTGCTGTTGGAGAAGTCCTGCATCTCCGCCAAAGCTATGCGGATTCTGAAGAACAACACTGGCCCGACTACCATCTGGAACGCGCTGAAACCCACCAAGGAGTTTTGGCCCGCAGATATCACTTGCCGGGAAATTGAAGCCAGCGGCTACTTCGAATCCGAGGACAAAGCAGATGCATGGCCACCAGTCTTGCGTGAGGCTCGGGAGCAGGAGCTGGTCATGTCTGCCTTTGGCGCTCTCCTGCAGTATCTCAGAACACTCAAAATCGAACGTGAGCTTGTCACTCTGGGTAACTTCGCCTGGTACGATCCGATCCGAAAAGCCACCAGTCTAGTCCTAGATGGACAGAGCTTGATCAATCTGGAGATCTTCGCCAACAACTTTGACGGCTCCACTGGCGGCACACTCTTCGCTATGCTTAATCGATGCATCACGCCCTTTGGCAAACGCCTTCTTCGACAGTGGGTGTGCCATCCACTAGCGGACTCGGAGAAGATCAACGCTCGCCTGGATGCTGTGGATGCTTTGAATGCAGATACTACAATTATGGATCGGTTCACATCGTCTTTGAGCAAGCTGCCGGATCTGGAGCGTCTTATCTCGCGCGTCCACGCTGGTAGCTGTAAAGCTCAAGACTTTCTCAAAGTCCTTGAGGGATTTGAACAAATTGAATATACCGTGACCCTCCTGAAGCAGTTCGGTGAAGGAGAAGGAGTCATTGGCCAACTCCTCGCATCGATGCCAGATCTTGCCGCCGCCTTGAACAAATGGAAGTCTGCTTTCGACCGCGAGAAGGCCAAGACAGATAACATCCTAGTTCCGGAGCCAGGTGTTGAAGAGGATTTCGACAACAGTCAGCAACAAATCGACGACTGTCTTACGGATCTGGACGAGCTGCTTAAAAAGGCAAGGAAAGACCTTGGGTCGTCCGCGATTTGCTTCCGAGATAACGGAAAGGAGATTTATCAGCTTGAAGTGCCGAAGAAGATCAAGGTTCCGAAGAGTTGGGACCAGATGTCGGCGACGGCCAAAGTTACGAGGTACTATAGCCCAGAACTTCGAAAACTTGTCCGCGCGCTACAGGAGGTCCAAGAAACGCATGGTCAAATCGTCCGCGAGGTTGCAACCAGGTTCTGTCAGAGATTCGATGAAGACTACGCAACCTGGTTAGCTGCGATCAAGATCGTCGCTCAACTGGATTGTCTAATCAGCTTGGCAAGAGCGTCTTCTTCATTGGGAGAGCCCAGCTGCAGACCCGTGTTCTCGGATGCCAGCAGAACCGTTGTTGAGTTCGAAGACCTCAGACATCCATGCATGTTGAACACCGTGGCGGACTTCATCCCCAACGACATTAAGCTTGGAGGCGACTCTCCGAACATCGATTTGCTCACTGGTGCAAACGCGGCGGGTAAATCGACTATTCTGCGTATGACTTGTATTGCCGTCATCATGGCCCAGATTGGCTGCTATCTCCCGTGCACTTCCGCCACTCTCACGCCGGTCGACCGTATCATGTCGCGACTCGGTGCCAACGACAACATCTTCGCTGCCCAATCTACCTTCTTCGTCGAGCTCTCTGAGACACAAAAGATCCTATCCGAAGCTACACCGCGCTCCCTCGTCATCCTTGATGAACTGGGCCGCGGCACAAGCAGCTATGACGGTGTCGCTGTCGCCCAAGCTGTCCTCCATGATGTCGCTACCAGAGTCGGATGCGTCGGATTCTTCGCCACGCACTACCGCAGTCTCGCCCGTGAATTCGAAGGTCACCCGGAAGTCCGCAACATGCGGATGCGCATCCACGTCGACGACGACTCCAAGTCTATTACGTTTCTGTATAAGCTTGAAGATGGCGTTGCGGAAGGAAGCTTTGGTATGCATTGTGCGGCTATGTGCGGGATTCCGAAGAATGTGATTGAGAATGCGGAGAAGGCGGCTAGGGAGTGGGAGCATACGAGCCGGCTTGGGGAGAGGATGGAGGTGGAGAGGGGGAGTGGGAGGGTGGTTGTGCCACTGGGGATGCAGAGTGATGTTGCGTGGTTGCTTAGGGAGGGGTTGGAGGGTGTGGGAGAGAAGACTATCGAGGTGCTTCGGGAGGCTATTGAGGCGTTGTAGGGTGGTGGGGAAACGCTGCGTCGGCGGCTGAGGGGAAAGAGGGGGGTTGAAGAGTGGATATTTCGTCCAAAAGGGCTGCTGCTGAAGTTTAGATGATATCATATGGTGTATTATTGAGCATTCGGCTTTAGGGGCTTTGGCGTCGGGGGTATCGCTGGGATGGCCAGGAAGGCGTTGTTTTATGAAAAAGAAGAGGTTCACATGTAGTTGATTTTTGTAGCAGCGCGAAAAGAATGAGTTATTTTGGTATCACACCTTTTCCTGGAGGCGTTGCTGTGTTGCTTTTTTAAAGTACTTCTATGCTTGTTAAGATGATCGTACAATAGTGATGATGGGAGCGTTATGGCAGACGGTCACTGCACAGACAGATAGCGGGACTGGATTTGAGATTGAGTGACGACTGAAGGGTAGCATCAGTTTACAAGAGTTTACAAGGGATAAAAAGAGTACAACAAAGCAAAATTTAAGCATATTCATGCACTTGAAATTTTATAACCTTTTTATTTTTTGCCTTCAACCATTACACCATGAATGAAAACGCTGCTAGTTAGAAGCTATGCTAACCATATGAATAGCGCTTAACACGGGACAGCATACCAAGTCAAGAGCAGAGTCAAGCAGACAAATCCTTGATGCAAGGTACCTGAGCCAAGTTGTCTTTGGGGGGAGAAGAAAGAGTACATGTGTTGTGTGCGGAGACTAGGTAATCGGGGCAAGAGTGTAAGCAAATGTGAGGAAAGGAAGCAGGGAGCCCAGCGAACCATAGCAGCACCACCAATCCAGCTTCCGATCCAACACCCCTTACAACCAACGCAAAGAGGTGCCGAAGAGAGAGCAGTGAGAATCAGACCACCACACAACAAACACCCAGGCGCTAATCCAGGAAGAATGCCGGGGACCCTTTGCCATCAGCACTTTTTTCCGTAGTTTGGACGACAGTGCCTTTGAAAAAAGGTTAATAAGCTGCAGCACTACCAACATCGCAAACTAAACAGCACCGTCGCCGAAGAGAGACTGAGAACCACCATTCTCATCCTCCAGTTCCTCGTCCTCGTCAACGACCTCCTCCTTGACATAGCGCTCAACCTTCCTCTTTAGACCGACATCATCTTCGTTGTCCATCGCGTCCTCTTCAGCTTTAACCACCTTCTTCTTACCGCGACCTTTAGGCGTAGCCTTCGATTTCTTGGTCGGGGAGCCATCTTCACCAGTGTTGGTAGCAGCACCACGCTTAGCACTGCTCTTGGGCGTCTTCGGAGCAGCGGAGGCGGCCTTCTTAGGTGTAGCGGGAGCGACGGCGGCGGTACCGTCGGCGGAGCCATCAAAGGCCTTGATCTTGCGACGAATCTTTCCGAAGGTCACTTTGGCGCTACCGAGGGTGTATCCGGACATTGGAGCGAGCTTTTCGTAGTTGATCTAGAGGGGGTTGTTAGGAGTGGTGATGGGGGCTGCGGGGAGAGGCGTGTGGAATGAGAAGATGGCAGAGATGATAGACTAGGATGAAGCGGAGGATCAAAAGGTGGGAGTTGAGGGGATAAGAAGAGGGTAACTGACTTTGACGTCGCCTTCGAGGCAGAGCCAGGCGTAGGCCATCAGCTTCATCTCGTTCTCGCTGAAGGAGATTGGGGCGTCGGACATGGTTGATGATGGTTAACGGTTGATTGCGGAAACGTTGATAGGGGCCGTTTTTGGTAGAAGAATAGGCACTATGTTGTCTGATGCAAAGGTCTTCTGGCTTTGAGTGCGGGCGCGAAGAGGAGTTGGGGTGGAGGAATGAGGAAGAAGAGAAGTAAAAAAAAGGGCATTTCAGGATATTATAGCTAGGGCTAGGCAGCAACGACCAGCGAAAGGTGAGGAAGAGACGGTTATCTGTGAGTATTTTGCAGTTTGGTGAAGGTGAAGAGAGAATAGTATTGTGACTTGCTAACGGCGGTCAACGATCGGCCATCCTTCATATTCACTTTTCACCTTCAGACGTCCACTCCGATGTACTTTGTCATTCAGGAAAAATGATATACGTTACGAAAATAAAGATTGGTCTCGAGCTGAAGGTATAAGAATGTTTGCTAGAGTAATACGAAGTTCATGATTTCGGCATAGTAACGTGCCTCGCGATGTCACATGCTTTCTTGTGGCAATAAAAGAGGTGAAAGAGCGTACCTAGCTTTCTCCGCATCCACCGACCACCTGGTCTTGAGAGCATCACATACTACATATACTACATAAAAGTCAAATTTTAGTTTCAGACGCAAGCTTTGCGTACTTATTCATGCATTCGTTCGATACTTAGATTCTTCTAACCTCCTTACCACGTAACTCTGGTCTTTCTACGTCCAGTTCATCGCGCAGAGCCGCGAACAATGAATCGCCAATGATGATGGATAGGCCCAAGCTCCACACTAAGGTGATCGCGTAGAAAAAGTTTGCATTTCCGGAACCTGCATAAATCCAGAGGTAGTAGAATGCAGGCCCCAGGAACGACGTGTATAGTATGGCTGATGAAGCCAAGAAGGTGTATCTCATCACTGTTCCACAATTAGTTTTGCCCCACTCTGCTCAGATAGAGGCATCACAACTTACGAGGGAATAGATGCCTCAATAATGGTACCAATGATAAGTACAGTGTAGCATCCGCTATGCTAGGATATGGTTGGAACACCGCAAAGATGCCAGTTAATGTGATAGCAACGAAAAGAGGCTGTTTCCGTAGCCTAATGGTAAGACCTGGTACATAGGATGCGGCATGCAGCCAAAAGACACCGAGAAAGAATTCACGGAAGGAATCGAACATTTCGGTGAAAAAGTACCACCACAACCCGACATTGGGAGTGAGGTCGGGGAGCAATAGCCGTACGCCATAGGTGGCAGCGAGGAACTCCCATGAACCAGTGAGCAACGCTGAGGTGTACAACAATGCCACCAAGGCGAGAGCTAGTCCACCCACGTGACTAAGTGTATATGCCCAAGGGTTAGGTGGCGTTCTTGCCTTGGTTACACGCATGTTGTAGCAGAGAAGGAGCAATGGTGGGAAAAGAAGGATGGGATGCATAGACAGATACGATGCGAAAGATAGAGCCAAGATAAAAGTGATACTGGCGCCCTGTGATGCCTTTGCCATGGCAATTAGTACAAAAAGATTAGTGAGAGCGGAGGTGGGCCGAGCTATGCATGTTGCGATTGTAAAGGGGTTGAACAAGAAGCTTCCCACAGTTAGCTACTAGCCAGAGCACGAAACTCAAGGGACATACCTCGCCCCTATTGCTAAACTGCTCCATCGAAGATCTTTCCGGGGGGACGTAAACAATCTCGAAGAGACAGTTTGCCCCGTCTCCGCTATTTGCATCAGAGCATTGGCTCCGAGCAGATCCACGATTGTATAGAGTACGTTGGTCGCAAAAGGGTGATATGCAGGATTCGGTAATAGAGAGAATAGCGGCAAGAGGAGCGGCGCCTAGGGAATTGTAAGAAAGAGAGTTGCGGAGGTGAGCATCTGGCATACTTGGTGGTATAGCCCACCGTCATAAGGAGAGACATTATGGGTATAGAGGAAGACGCCTTCTTGTACTGCCATGGCATATATTAGAGAGCGGATTCATCTGAAGGTTCGGTTGTTCTACATACACCTCTTGAAACTTGTGACAGGAGTAGATATCTCAACGCGGCCAGTGAGGAGGTTTGGTAATGACGGGAAGGCCGTGAAAAGGAGAAGACGCACGGCGGCAGCAGCTCCAAAGAGAAGCGCCTTCTGTTGATCAATTGCCATATTGACTTATAACGGTATCTCGTCCATAATGTGAAAAAGGAAAACAAGCCGCAGTCAGACCTCCAGACGTATCCCGCTGCTGAAAGTTGATGATCTGGAGATAGAATATGCCAAGCCTTCGGAGGCCGGGGAGCGGAAAATCTTTGCGCCTAAATCTTTTGAGACGGCCCATGCTCTCGAACTTTTTTTCGTCCCGCCGTTCTGAGAGGCTTCAAACTTCAATTCCACCAACAATCACTCGGACTCTGTGCAATTTACAGTTTGAAAATGGGTCGCATCAAGAAGAAAGGCGAGCCAGACGTTCTGGAAATTTTAATCTCTAGCTGACTCTCCCTAGGAACGTCCGGTGCGGCGAAGAACTACATCACCCGTACTCGAGCTGTGAAGAAACTCCAGATTTCTCTTCCAGATTTCCGGCGATTATGTATTTTCAAAGGTATGCGCTCGGCCGTTGTGCATTCCCAAATACTCTACTGACTTCTCGAAGGAATTTATCCCAGAGAGCCTCGCAACAAGAGGAAAGTAGCCAAGGGCTCAACTTCAGCCACTACCTTCTACTACACCAGAGATATCCAGTACCTCCTCCACGAACCTCTACTGAACAAGTTCCGCGAACACAAGGCTGTTGCAAAGAAAATTGCTCGTGCATTGGGAAGGGGCGAAACTGGAGACGCTGCTAGATTAGAGAAGACGCACATTCCGAAGATCAAGCTTGACCATATCATCAAGGAGCGCTATCCCACCTTCGTTGACGCTCTGCGCGATCTCGATGATGCCTTGTCCATGCTTTTCCTTTTCGCCGAACTTCCATCGACGCCTCATGTACCCGCCAAGACTATCGCTCTCTGCCAAAGACTGGTCCATGAATTTCAGCACTATGTAATCGTATCACATTCGTTGAAGAAGTCCTTCCTTTCCATCAAGGGCATCTACTACCAGGCTACAATCCAGGGGCAGGACATCCTCTGGCTCGTCCCTTACCGGTTCGTGCAGAGGACCGGTGGCGACATCGATTTCAGGATCATGGGAACTTTCGTTGAGTTCTACACTACTCTCCTCGGATTCGTCAATTTCAGGTTATATACTTCGCTTGGGCTTGTTTATCCCCCGAAATTCGACGCGAAGAGCGATGAGCAGGGAGGTGAGCTTGGCGCGTTCAAGCTGGAAGGAAAGGCCATTTCCGGAGAGGACACGCACATGATGAATGGTGACGAGCAGCCAGTGATTGCTTCCGCTGAAGCTCAGGCAGAGGCGGACAAGGTTGCTGCTCTCACGGGTCCGGATGATCAGGAAGAAGGTTCCGCGGCCGCACCAGCCGAAGAGGACGAGAATACCGATGCGATCGATACTTTCGAAGCCACAGCTCAGGACGCAGATGTGCTTCCTCAACCACAAGCAAGCAACTCTGAACTGGGCAGCCTCTTTACTCCGTTTACATTCTTCTTGTCCAGAGAAACACCAAGAGCTCCCCTTGAATTCATACTGAAGGCCTTCGGTTGCAGGCGGGTGGGCTGGGATAGCACCTTGGGCGATGGTGCTTTCACAACTGATGAGTCGGACCCAACCATTACACATCAAATCGTTGATCGTCCGGCACTGCCAACCGACTCCCTCCCCCAAGTACCAGATGTCCCTGAGACTGAGAATGGAGGCGCAGCTATTCCCAAGGCACAGTGGCCACGGTCAACAATGCCTGGCCGCACCTATGTGCAGCCGCAATGGGTGTGGGACAGCATCAATCAGGGCAAACTCCTCCGTCCTGATTTGTACGCTCCCGGAGCTGAGCTGCCTCCACACTTGAGCCCATGGGTTAAGCCGAAGAAGGGACAATACGATCCTAATCTTCCTCTGGAAGCCCAGGAGCCGGAGGGTGAGGCCGAGGCATTTGAGGATGAGGAAGAAGAGTCAGAGGACGAAGCACCTGCTACAGCCAGCAAGGACGAAAAGGACCTCTCGCACTTGGATCGTGAGGGCTCGGTCGAAGCTGGCGAAGGTATGGACGTGGGCGGTTCAGAAGACGACTCCGATGAGGAGGACGAGTCGGAAGCTGCCGATGAAGACTGGGACGGCATCGAGTCCGAGGCCGAATCCGACATCTCTGAAGGCGAAGCCGCTCGCAGACAGCACCAACGCGAACTGGAAGCCGAAGCCACCGGAAAGACCGTGGAATCAGAGGCCCCGACGACCAGATCCAAGAATGCGGAGATTAGGAAGAAGGTGGAGAAGAAGAGGCGAGCAGAGCAGGAAGAGAAGGAGAGGCAAAAGATGATGCTGTCGCAAAAGAAGAGGAAATTATTGGATCGCATTGAGCATGGGACGAACAAGAGGGATAAGGAGGCTGAGGCGCTGCGGAAGAAGAAGAGGAGGATTGAGAAGGCGAAGGCTGCGGCAAATGCGTTGTAATCAATACCTAAGAGTGCTCTCACGATGGGAGTATGGCGTTGGGGAAAAGTGGGGTTTTAAAAGGTACAAATATTTATATCGATTGCTATAAGTAGACTAAATGGTAATCACAGTACTTCCTGCTGATACCCTTGAATAAATTACTTTCACCTGAATGTTTTGCTTTACGCTCCCTTGCCTTCTGCTTAGAAAGCGCTTCAGCGTTGCGTGAAAAAGCTGACGGGTGTATATTGTCTAACACGTGCTCACCGAAGTGTTTTTGATTTAGGCACTGACATCCTCGGACACGACGGCTGAGACGTGTTATTTGATGGGTGCGACGGACATGTCTACTGTCATGGCACTTGCTGTATACGGGTGCTGCGGGCCCATGACTCCGAACCGTAATGTATGCTAGTATCTAAAGGGATTCGGGCGGACTTTATGAAGAAAGATGATGGGAGTTTCTTAGAGGTATCACGGTGATATAGATAGAGTATAGGCATGAGGGCATTTATTAGGGTGTTTCGAAAATGGGGTGAGAAAGAGGGTTGGGGGGATAAGAAGGGGAATGGTGTAGGGGAGGGTGATAAGCAGCTGTATAATGGATTCGGGTATCGGATTTGAGGTATGGATCGGGAATGTATGTATTGTGTGTATCGTTGTGCATTGTGATGTTCTCTTTTCTAGTTCTCCACGAGGGATATTAAATATATGAACAGGGAGCCAAGACTCATGTGACCTTTCAGGTCAAACATCTTAGCTATAGGAAGCCACTTTACTATAGAGAAAAGGCATAAGCATAGTGTCTCGTTGCTGGTGATCGATATTGGTAGGTTAGAGGGAGAATGCATAAGAATTGACTTCGAACAGCTTTTTTCTCAACTCGAAGGCTTACATGGCTAACAAAAGCGTACATAAGCACAGAATGTTTGCAGGGTTAATTCCCCAGATATTATGGACCAGAGGAAGACGGTAAAAGGTTTGCTACTAGTTTTCTTAACTGCACAACTGTGTGTTTTATATATCAGAGTAATTGTTTTCTAATGGTATCCAGGCTACGAGGGGTGAATGTGGGATCACATGGTGAGCATCACGTGAATGCTTCATTCAATCCTCGCCTACCGGTACTCAAGAGGCATGTTTTCGTAATAGATTGGAACCCTTAACATATTAAGGCTAGGTCTTGTAGTTATATGCTTTTGAGGTAGGGTTCGGGGTGTGAAGTGTTGAGCAGGGATGAAAGATATACTTTGTGTTGATTATTGCAACGATAGAGAAAGTAAAGAAGGCTATATGTTGTTGGAATGGCAATCTCGCTGTGATAGAATCTTCTAGCAGGTCTACCAAGCTACGTGACGACTACACTACGCGTTATACATTATGTCATGCACTTCTGTATATTTCCACTCCTTTCTCACAATCCTATAATCACATGATCTCGTGTATATATTGTCACTCCTTTGAAGATAACTCAATCAATCAATTCCTTCTTAAGACTATTTATGACCACCTCCGTTTTGCTAAACACAACCTTCATTATACATTAGATATCGCATTGAGATAATCATGTGATACTTGGCAATGTTTAACCCAGAAGCTTAACATGAAGTTCCAATCAAGGGATGACGTAGCCACTAGCGCTGAATCGTGTTCCGACAATAGGAGGTCTCATCATGTTTCCCTCAGCGACCAACATTTCCCTTCCGTTTCTTTACATGGTAACGGGTTTCCATCCGTTCTTATGGTGCTTATTCGCTTTTTTGTAATCGCATCCTTTAGAGAAGTGGGCGGAAATGTTGACGAGGTACGTTGAGAAGCGTAAGCGGAAACTACACATGGCCGGGGCAACCTAACGCCGACTTGGTACTACATTCATGTATATAAACTTCATGCTTCATCAGACCCTACGGTCAAGAACTCAGTCGACAATACAATCCTGTAGCCCCTCAAACTGCTTATAAGAAGAGGCGGGCGTATCCGGTGACTAGTGGCGTCCACGGGTGGATGCTTCAACCCACGTATCTATAGGGTATTCACTATGAATTCGGGTCTGTGATGATCCAGGAAACTTAGAGTCGCCTCCTATTGCTTTGTTATGCGCTAGGGGCTTCCAATACCACATTATATAGTTCCAAGGTTAGTACTGTCTACGCACTCTCTCTCGCGGGACCAATACATATATGTATATACAGGCGAAGCTCGAAGCAGCTTTGCAGAACCTTGCCTGACGCAGTGGGAGTTTCTATCGAATCTGTGCGTGCTGTTTGCTGGTGTTTACTCGCAGGCCTATTCTGCAGCCTCTACATGGACTGAAAAAGGCTCCGGACTCTTTGTCACAACCGAAGCTGAACAACGGATGGTGAACAACGGCTATCGTACCTTCTTTTAAGCTATGTTATTGATTGGACACTCTTAAGGAAAACCAACCCGCCGCACGACCTTCACTTCACGAATTGCGTGTAATAAGGTGATGCAATTATGGTCTTCGAAGAGTTTAGGGACAACCTCTAGACTCTACGACCCCTTGGAACAACGAGTACCCCCTCATCGGGAACATTCACGTTGAGGAGTATATGCAAGGGGAGATCTCTGACTGAGTGAGCCTGTATGAGGCCCAATATCAGATTTTCATTGTTTAATTGAGCTTTTGGAGCATTCCGCAACACGGAACGACGTCGACAGATCGAGAGTTCTAGGACACATGGTCTAGATACTTCAGCGGCCGATACGCTGACCCGTTGACCGCTTATTAGCAAAACAATCTTTAATAACCAAGATTCTATTCAAATGTTTCCCTTGGTCTACATTAAAATTGCACAGCTCAAACTCACGGTCGATGTGAAAGAAGATGACATGTGAGACGAAGACAAACTTACCCGTTCACGCTGTGAAGGGGTCAACGCAGCAAGGTTGCAAGAAATAGGTTTTAATGAAGTTGTATTCAACAAAGTCTGTAAGAGACTTCTCTAGAAAGATTGTTAAAAAAGTTCAGTATCGGGCAAACCACGTCCCAAACCTGATTCAGGAAGATCACCTGACTAGACGCCGAAGGTTCCATCAGGGGGCTTTAGATGGGCTAAAGTCTATTACACTCGCTGTAAAATAAAGCGTAGTAGATATTGCAAAGATATTGAAATTTATAATGTTAGAATCTAAAAGTAAACGAAGAATCAATAAGATAGGTACGGTATTGTCGAAATTATATGGTATGTCACATGACAGTGTGTTCAATATGCCTTCCGAATTTGGTATGAAGTCTCCATACAACAACATCTAGTGTAATTTAATAACTTAGTAAATATACACCATTGTGTTTGTTCATTGTTGTAACTAATCCGTATCTATGATGGCAGCTACCAAACTACTGCTTACGAAGCAAGCTCGGCGTGGAGAGGAACGAGTTTGGTGCGCGCAGCACGTTCTCCGAAGTTGTTCCTACCTACGCCGAGCTTATTCCACATCACAGTGATCGACAACTTTCACACTGTTCCCCAATTTAGTAAAGAATAATCTCAAATTATCTACAAACGGGAACCCCTTAATGTAAACTACCATTTTCCTTTCTCCATCCTTAACAAACTTCCCCGCCAACCAACAGTAACAACTACCTCTATCCTACAACCGGCGTAACAGTCCTAGTAAATGTCTGCGTGACTGCGACCCCACTCGTTACTGTTGCTGTGCTCGTCCTCGTCACACCCGCAGGCCCACTCGTGATCAGACACGAGCAAGCGCTGGAAATGTCTCTGGGACCGCCGAGGATAGGAGGGAGGGAGATGTTGATTTGGCGCTTCTTGACAGGGAGCTCGGCGGGGCATTCGACGTTGTAGAATGTGTAAGGGGACATGGGGTTGTAGTTTATGTTGTCGTTGCTGTGGTGAAGCGTCAGTCTTGTTAAAGTTTATGCGGTAGGTGAAACGTACACTGGAATATCGAAGAGAAGGCAGTTCGCCTCGCCGTATCCAAAGCCTTTGCATTTTGCATCAGCTTTGCAGGCGGCAGAGCAGGCGGCGAAGGTGTTCTTGGTGCCTGTGGAGTCGAAGTTGTATGCGGCTGTGGTCTTGGTGTATCCGACTAAGCCGCATCCAGGGCCGGTGGTGGTGGATGGAGGTCTGTATTATCATTTAACAAAAAAAAAACGAGAGCAGTTCCGTGAATATACTTACGGGGAACTCGTTGTTGGTGTAGTTGGCGGGGTAGGAGTTGGAGTCCGTGTCGAAATTGGAGGAGGAGAAGAAGGCGAAGGGGTCCTCGAAGTGGACGGCGTTGGAGTCCTCGACGTGGATGGTGTTGGAGTCCGAGAAGTCGTCGGTCGTGGAAGGGTTGTCGCAATCGTCGTTGTGACAGTAGACGTCCTCTTAGTAGTGGTGGTCTGGGTTACGGTTGCAGTTCCCGATCGCAGAATGCTACTGCAGAACAGGTAGGCCTCGGAGGTGTGACCTTCGAAAGCATCCAGTCCGCACTCACTAACTACGGATATGTTAGCTCGATGGTCTCCTGAAGGGGGACGTAATCGCACCTCCGCCACGCGGAGGGTCGTTTGGATAGAACGTGGTCGACACCCTAGGCGGACCGATAGAGATCCATGGGGGAGAGGGCTGTGTACCATCTGGGCCATTTGGTGGATAACCTGATCCTGGCCGCGTTGTCGGGCGGAATATCTGTCTATTCTCAATTGCGGCGCATTGCACACTGGCGATGAGAGTAGACGCGACGAAGAAAACGACCTTCATCTTGACTGGTCACGATGCTGTTGGAAACAAGAGACCGGACTTGAGAGCTGGAGTAAGGGCAATCAGAGAGACAACCATGACTGTAATGGGCTCTGGCGTCGCTACTTATAGTCTCCGCTGAAAATTTAAACAATACTACCTCTCGCCGGTAGCTGTAGGCGCTTCGGGGGGTGACTCGTAATGTAGCATGCTTTTTCATTTGGAAATAAATGAGAACCGTACCGTTCGAGAGAGCCTCAGGCCTAGGGCCATCAGTTGTCGCCCAAAAGTACTGTATACCCGCATTCTTCTCATATTAATCGCCTAGGAAGCGAACCCCAGATTCAACTGCTTCGTCTCCTCAAGGACTTTTCCAGAACGAGGTGACTACCGGGAAGTTGGCCGCTCCAATACCGCGGAATTGCATTTGGAATGAAATAGCCGGGAAGCGAGAGGAGGAGAGATATAGAGAGGTAAATATAGATATATATCCAAAGTGAAAAATAATTAGGGTATTTGTCTAGATGTGAGCTTACCCCTGTCTGGAACCCCACTAAATCGCGTGTTGTGATATTGCTCGTCAGGAACCTATTTTTATGATCGGTTTTCCCTTGCTCCAGAAACTGGGATCAGGATAGGTAAGGTGTTCATTGAGAGTTAGAACTACATGGATCAATTTGATGCTTGTTTGCTATGTTTTGGGGCGTAGTAAACTGATGATTTAGAAAAGACCTGTGATGATGTTGAGGATAGAAAGCCCGATCTGCAGAGGATGGTACCTCGCAGATACGAGCTGGTACTGATCCTCAGGGACCTCGCATATAGTGCTTACGACTGCCTTGATCTGCCTGTTGCTGAAGAGCATATTGGTGTTGCTTTGCAGTCGATGACGGGTACGACAATACAGTGGAAGGAAAAAGAGCAGTAGACTGCAACCTCGTACACGTTTTTTCCTTTACTCTTTTCGAACAGTAAACCAAATGCGTCTCGAATCATCCAAGGCGGTCTTAAAGTGACTTTCTTCCAGAAGAGTAAGCTTCGCTTCAACCTTGAAGGTCGTACCCATATCATCCCCGATTTCTTTCCACATCTTTTGTATGCTTTCCACGTTATGTACAAACATGCTCTGGAGAGGATCTTTGGCGCTTGTCCTCTCCCCGGGGTTGACTGCTCCAACTTGCCGGCCCAGAATCATGGAACCAGCTTGTGGTTTTAAAAGCGAAGCAACGACCTTTCCCACTCTCTTTTGATCATGGTAGCTCCAGAGATGGAAAAAAGAACCAGCAAAGATGAAATCCAGCTGCCCTTTGAGATTTGTAAAGGCAGATTCCGGGCCGAAGATGTCGGCAGTGAGGAATGTAGCATGCAATCTATCCTTATCCAAGAACAGCTTGTACCCAAGTTCAATATACTCTGGCCGAAGGTCGCATCCATAGAGATTCTCTGAAGGAGCTCCATCGGCAACCAGCTGCCGGATCTCCTGACCAAAACAACAGCCCATATCCAGCAGCTTCGCGCCTTGTTTAATTCTTTGCAGGATCTCGGGATATTCGGTCATTTGTTTGAGGCTCAAACTCAAGAAACGGAATTGGCCGATGCATGGGTAAGGAAAAATGTTCCATGCTTCATCGCGAACTTTGACAACGTGGTCGGTGACCTGGTCTGAGGGAACGTCGCTGTATATCTCAAGCAATTGACGGGCTGCATGCGTGAGTTGGGCGTCTTTCAATTTTTCGTCGTACCAAGGTACTCTTCTGTCTTCAATGGCCATGTCAAATAAAGAGATGTGGGCAATTCCTTAATGTAGGATTCTAAAACGTGAGAAGGGGCCTGTTCCGACTTCTGCTCGAAAGTAATGAAAAGAAGATACGGTATCTGCTGTGAAAAAACGAGGGGAGTATGTAACTTTATAGAAGTTGTTAAAAGAGGCGATACAGTAGGTGGACACGTTTACTTCGTACACACTGATACAATTATTCTAGGCAGCACTACCGGAGCGAGAAGTGGGGTAACGTCAGCACTATACCGGTATAGGTAGAAATGCGCATCTCATCATTCAGAGCAGTCTACTTAAGCTGAATATGGCAGAAGTTGCGAAGTGCTTCAATCCAGCAATAGCCCTCACCATTCCAAGTCTTCAACTTATGTACGAAGTAGAAAGGAACAACTGCCATGGTATCCTAAACAAGTGCGAATACAGATTAGGATAAAGCCACGGAAACAGTCTCTGTTTGTTACGGCCCTGTGGCCCTCTGTTTTGCATATGGCAAATAGTATACGCATACTACGATTACCAGATGATAGACGGGACGAAAATGACATGTTTACAGCTTTCAGGCATCGATTCCTTGCTACTGCTTTTCTATAAAGCAGCGGTAGGGAAAGATGCCCGACGATGTGTGAGCGGCATATGACCAGCTAGTAGAGCCGCCTATTTTAAGACTCTAGCTCTTGTTTCTTGTTCACAACGTAAGTAAAGGCTGACCACATGATTTGGCTAGGCTTTTTGTGCTATTATGGCTACCCGCTCCTTCATCTTATTTTCAAAATCCCAAATCTATGCAGCAAGCCAACATATCCTTCAAAACAAAGCTTATCATGGATCCCACTTCTGCCAGACATACACTTTCACAGACACGGCCACGTCGATTATGCATCGATTATGGTGGTCCTCCCCATGGGAACCCGTATTCGCCGATGGAAGTTGTATTTGGCAGAACAGAAGTGCTCATGAATATTGTCTTTGGAATGAGCGAATTGATATGTTGTGATATCTGCAGTTGAAGGAGTGACAAATATATACATGAGATCATGTGATTACAGGATTGTACTTGGGAAAGGAGTGGAGACATATAGAAATGTATGTAATGTTGTCATCACATAGTTTGGCACCAAGATTCTAGTATAGCGAGATTGCCATTCCAACATCCGCTTTGCCCTGCCCCCAATCCCCAGCATACAAGCACCCATATCCTTAACCATAACCAATTTCGCGCTGCCGAAATGGTATTCCGGTTCGAGGGTCATTGTCATCGGCTCATTCCACCTCAATGAATCTAATGCGGCTGAAATATGGACGGGACCGGACAGCAGTATCAGGTGCATTGTATTCAGCTTCAAGCCTTCGGCAACGTTTAACTCGATTCGATCTTGTCAGGCGAGACAGAGAGGCTGAGTAAGCGTCTGCGAGTGCAGTCATACAAAAAGAAAAAGTTAATAGCTATTCGATTATCCTCATTAGGAAATACATTGGTGTCGAAAAGTTCATGTGTCGCCCTCCTAACATTGCGAGGCCTACAGCGTCAACTAGGCTATTAATATATGACAATCAAACGATGAATAAAAAAGATGATGTGTTCTTGAGAGAGTGTGAATTTATCTGATTTGTATGCAGTGCTATCCGGTCTTGCATTAATGGCTTCATCCAGCTCTTCGAGCATTCACTCTGCTCAACAACCTCACTATCAAGGCTATTTCATCCCCAGCTTATTGTATGACGGGTTTCGAGAAGACTCGTTGTGTTAGACTGGAAGGAAAAGGTTATATGAGTCTTAGCCCCCTGTTCGTTTATTTCATACTCATAGTCAGCAAGACAAGAGAAGAGGACAACATAATGAACAACCATACACACAATCCATACATTTCCGATCTATCGGCTCTCCCTCACTTCAGGCTTACACTTTCAAATTCGGCGCACATCATGGGGATAGAAAGGACATCGATGGCCATTCGTGAAAGATGAGGGTAATGAAGGTTGTGTTGGGCAGAACGGAAGTGCTCATAAATAGTATCTTAAGAATGAATTGATTGATTGAGATACCGTCAAAGGAGTGACAAATATATAAAGTAGATCATGTGATTACAGGATTATACTAAGGAAAGCAGTGGAAACTGTTACGGTGTTGTGCAAGAGAAGGTCAATCGTTAGATTGATTACTCAGGTAGCTAACTTTATAAGAAGGAAAAGATTAGAGAAGAAAAAGGAGGAAGGGGTGAGCAGCAAGTCCTAGGTAGGTGTCCTCCGCACACTAGTGACTAAGCGACCCAACAGAGTTGCTGACCATTCACGTGTTTATCATTCACTACGAAGTGGTTCAATCTACCCAAGACAACTCACCCAACTTATGCAAGCATGTGAGCCGTCACACAGCCTATTATCCTTTGAATAGAAAATTCTAAAAGACTTTTTTGTAAGGCTTGGCCCATGGGGTTGCTGTAGAGGTCGAACGAAATGGATTCGATACCAAGTAAGAAGCTCTACCTATAGAGTCTATATACAGAGTGCAAGAACTAAGGCTCGCTTAAGTGCACACTAACCTAGTCAGCGCGTATCACGTGCCGGACCAAACATGATAGGAATCATATTCCCTACATTTTTAATCAGCGGAGGCCTCTAATTCCAACTTAGTGAATCGCTTCACAACACTTCGTAATCGCGCTGGGGTCGTTGCTAGTTCCTCCCCTTCCGGTTACATTGTTCATGCTCGTCAGCGTTTTAGGATGCTCCTTTCCTAACACCTTCTCGCTTCGTGCCAGTGTTCCTTGATGCATCTTCTCCGCCTCTACGTACTTCCCTTGATTGCTCAGTGCAA